>JAGFBZ010000428.1:0-109347 GCA_018398805.1 Hirundichthys speculiger
AAGAACCCTGCTGTCCCTCCGTTTGGTGACATCTTCAGTGAAGGAGAAGATCTCCAGCCTGGATGTTGGAGGAGAGCTCATAGAAACTCTGTTAAGAGAATTTCAACAGTTGCTCCAAAATCTGGAGTTCAGAAGAAACTTCAACCCTAACTGAAGAAGATAATGCTCTCTGAGATCATCCTCATCAACACAACCTTCAACCATCACCAAATACAACAGGCAAATAAAATAAAACAATTTTAGATTTACAGTTTGATTTCTCCAGAAGCCCTGAACAAACCAAAGAAGAGAACCTGAAACAGCCGAACTTCACGACCCAACTGAAAATCCACGTGGACGCAGTCAGAGAAATGAAACGGCTACTCAGCGCTCACTGCCAGTTGTAGCTAAATTTGATACTTTCAAGCAGAAAGAAAACGATAAAAGTTGAAAAGAAGCAGCTCCAAACCTGAAGACGTCTGTAAAACATCTGTGAGTAAAAAAAGTTGTTTCTTTTCTTTCTATCTGAAGTTTATCTGCTGCTGGGAAGCAGCATCAGTACAGAGCTCAGCATGATGCTGATCCCCAAATAAGGGCTGCATATTTACACAAGCACAGAGAGGAGGCATGCTGGGTAAAAACTAGGGAAGGTGAAGACAGGACGAGATTTAACTGAGAAGGAGAAGAGGAGGAAACTGGAGAAGAGCTCAACCCAAAAGCAGAGAGAGAAAGAAAGCCGGAGAGAAGCAGCTCACTCCACTTCAGATGTCAAGGTGCAGAAAATAGATTTAGGAATAGCTTATATTATAAAATGATGATGAAATCCTGAGACTGTTCAGTAGGCACAGATCACAAGTTCAATAAAACAATGTTCTGTTCATCATTTCAGACACGGAGTTTCTGGAAGGCAAAGATCCAAGAGAAGGGAGTCCAAGTTAAATCTTTAGGCTCTAAAGGAAGCAAACAACAGAAAAGAAAATGGGACAAATACAGGAAGAGATGTCAAAGACTCCAGCAATATTTACAGTCAGCCAGATCAAAAACACCACACCTGTAAAGAAGGATTCCTGTGTCTAAAGAAGTGCACAAAACCCTAGTTTCCCATCATGCCCTTCCATCATGTAGAAAACATCGGTAAAAAATCTGCCTCAGCCAAACAAACCAACTAGGCAGCTCTGGTGTCAGGAAGAATCTAGAAGAAATACACACTGAAAAAACAAATCCAGGAGACTATAGCAATTTCAAGAAAACAGCAGAACGAGCTGAAGTATAGATATGACAGGATTGCTTCCTTCTGACAAGTGACCAGAAGAGTTACTTCTGTCAACGTTGTTACTTCTTTCACCCATGTCACCCATGATACGAAGGTCAACTGTGTTACTTCTGTCAAAGTAGTTTTTATTTCCTCTGAGGTTGTATTTGTTGAACATTAAGAATCAATAGCAGGCCCTACTGACCTCTACTGGTGTGTGTGTGTATGTGCTTACACTCGTTTACGTTCAGATTGGGGACAACAACCTGATTACACGTGTCTCATGAGGACTTATTTCACCATTAGGACAAGAACCAGCAGACCCCCACCAGCAGCTTTAAAGCAGTATTTAGGCATGTTCTAAATGGTTAAATTACAGAAATCTGTATGAGTGTTCCTATGCGCCCTCTATGGTCACATAGAGTATTGCAGTCCCAAGGACGTATGTTGGTGGGAAGAGTTCATAATTGTATAACTTTTCACAAGTGACTTCCAGTAGATCACAGTGTGTATTACAATTCATTAATATATTAGATTTGTAACTTTTTTTTTTATTATTTAAACAATAGTTAATCATAATAATAGTTAATCATTAATCAAATTTGTTGAAGCTAAATATATGGTGCAGTAACATTTTACATTAATCATTTATTTTAAAATCATTTACCTAAAACCTATTCTAGAACATGAATGCATTAGAGATTCACATTTTTAGGACTCAATTCTTTAAAAAAATAAAACTTCCAATGATGTTACAAAAAATAATTTAGAATTATTTATATTAGAGGTGCAGATTTTAAGGAACCAATCAATGCAGTGTTCAACTCAGGATTCAGCTTTATTGATAATGATTGATGATTTCCTCAGTATGTGACCTGATTTCAGGTTCAGGATGTCCTCAGATGTTACAAGAAGAGGGTTCCTGAGTGGTACATTACATTCAACTTAAAAAGACAAATTATTACCATGACAAATTTGATTAGATAAGAGTCAGACTTTTCATATCCACAAAACTTTCAGTTTAGTTACAGGACATTGTAATTAGTTCCAGTTGCAAGCAGTGTTATTTTTCATTAACAAATTAAAAAAAATAATTTCTTAAACTATTTTTTACTAAATAAACAAAGAACTGCGATCCCTACAAATATATTTCCTAGTGAATATTTTTTTGTCTTTTCTGTGAACTAAACCCAGTCATACATGCTTTTAAAAACACATCACATCCACCTTCACTGCCATAATTTAGAACACAAAAAAATAAACAGATATGCAACAAAATAAGAGATATTACAGTTTGAATTACCACAAAAAGCTTTTCTACTTCTTCATCCATAAAACCTTCAAAGAAGTAAATGATCCCGATGATAATTAAAGAAGTAGAAAGATCATCATTACATTCACTACTGACTAACTGGATTAATTATAGTTATATTGATAGAGGATCAGTGAGTATGAGCCAGTAGGTACATAGATGGATGACAGATAGATATGTACTTTACTGTTTTCAGGCATCTCAGCTGCTGTCCTAACTAAAGTGTACAGAAGGCAGCATAGTTGGATGTGTGATGAACCCAGAAACCGGGCCAGAGGGGCTCAGTGAACCGGGTCTTGAAGGTGTAGAGGTGACTCAGGTTGTTTTGGTTCACCTTGTAGACGGACAGAGTGCCAGCAGGCCAATCCAGAAACACCCCGATTCTGCTGCAAGCAGTTGATAAACCAATAGATGTCTCCTGATTAATATGACAAGCAAAAAACCCTTCAGAGCGTTCACCAAAATACCACGATATATCATTGTACCCAAACACACAATCACGGCCACTCCCTTTTCTGCCTATTCTTTTGTATGCAACAGCCACACCAACTGAATTGTTATAACAGCTGCTCCACTCCACCTCCCAGTAATGCTGGCCTTTCAGGCCTTCCCTGCACAGAACCTGGGTCAGGTCAAACCTCTCGGGTTTGTCTGGGTACGACTGCTGGGCTCCATGTGTTGCCTTCTTGTTTCCATCAGACAGAATCAGATAGTCGTTGGCTGTATCTGGGTCCAGAGTGAGATCACAGGCATCTGGTGGACAGAAGCACATAGTCTGTTTCAGTTCATCACATCTCCAAACATTTACAACAGGGTCATCTAAAACTGATTCCAGCATGTGTAGTAGTCAATTATGTATTTCTATGTGGGGAGTAAAAATGACACTTCTGTTTTCTATGTTATCCTTTCTAACATGAATGACATCAAGACACAGCCACTGTATTTGTCTGATATCTGTGTGCTAATGTGGTTATAAATAAATTTGGAATTTTAATCAGTATTTCTTAAATTGCTGCCTGACTAAACTAGAAAAGCACTCGGAGAGCGCAGACCTCCGCCAAGCACAACATTCCCCCATAAAGCGATTTACAGATTGCTATAAAATCCGCGTTCTGGATCAGATCTGGATCAGCCTTCGAAATCTGATAGAGGTTCCCATTGTCAATCCCTGAGTCAAATTTCATGAATTTTGGGTAATAATTAACGGAGATATTGAGAAACAAAATTTTGAGCCGCTTTGACCTCAATGTTATCATAAAATTTGAAAGTGATCCAGAATCCAGGATTTCTTCCGGATCACACCCAAAATGAAATCAGTTCTTCCTTTTCCTATTCTGACAACTCCTGAAAATTTCATCAAAATCCATCCATAACTTTTTGAGTTATCTTGAACACAGACAGATAAACACCGGCAAAAACATAACCTCCTTGGCGGAGGTAAAAATGTGGACGCTAAAGAAGTGCCACCACTGAATCACAGCAGTTTGATTCATTTTTGCTCAAAATGTTAAAGAAAAGTTAGACTAAAACCAGACTTACACCAGATCAGGTCTCTTCTGTCTTTTATAGAGGTCAATTCAGGAATACAAGACTTTGAAAAGTCTTCAGTTGTCAGACGGCCGCTCCTGTAGTTGTAGATGGTTGCTCCGGTGTATTTATTGTTTGGTAGAGCAGCTACAAGGAAGGTCAATCTGTTCCTGTTCTTCAGGGTTGTGGCCAGTGTCATGACCTCTTCGGCCTTCTGTCTCATGTTGGTTATGACTTCATCTGAGAAGAACCAGTGGTCTCGTGAGGGTGGAGTCACAGAGGTTTGAGACTCATGACAGCTCAGATATTTCTCCATCTGGTCCAGGTAGGGGTCAGCAGTTTCCAGAGACGTGAAGACAAAGCAGAGACTATCTTCTACACCTGCTCTAAAGATCTCTCGGTCTAATTCAGACTCATCAGAGACGATCTTGATTCCATCCATGATGTCAACACAGGACCTGACAATGTTGATTTCTCTCTCCACGTTATCCAGCCACTTGTCCAGGTTTTCCTGACTGAACGGAGATTTCTTCTGGTCATCAAAGAGTTTTTCCAGTGAACTCTCATCCTCTGTACCTTCACGAATCAAGGGAATCTTCTCCTCCATGGTGCGTCGGAGTGTTTGAGTGTAATCTTCACAGTAGTCTTGGAAATATCTCAACTTTTTCTTAATCAGTGGAAAACTCTCCACCACGTTCTCCACCAGGGCATCGTTGCACCTCATTTCTATTTCTCTGATGCTTTCTAGAGCATGTTCAGCTTTCCTCAGTAAGCCAACACAAATGTCTCCCTTCAGGCTGACAGCAGAGGGAAACATAACCTCCTTGGTGGAGGTAATGTCTCCCTTCAGGCTGGCAGCAGAGGGAATCAGGTTCTTCAAAGGAGTCAACCAGACTTTGACCGGCAATGTGTTCTCTCTATTCTCACCCAGTAGTTTTGGAAGCTGCACATAGGCCTTCACTGCATCTTCAAATGTTGCAGGGTTGCTTTCAAGAATGAAGTCTCCGTGGAATTTACAGGTGAACTTGTCCGTCGCAGCTTTTTCTTCATCACTCAGTTTGATGTCAACCTTGCCCTCAACATTAAATGAGGGGATCTTCCTGATTGCAGCTTGTAAGCTTCCTCCAATCTCCTGAATGCTGCTACTATCTAACTTCTCACTGTCAAACACAAAGAAAGCATTTGCACCATAAAGGATCCCTGTCACTACGTGAGTCGCACGGCTGTTCTTGAGAACATCTTGTATCTGCATTTTTTGGGCTTTAACTTGGGTCATGGTCAGTCGCTCATACATGGTTGTAGCTTTGTACTGCATGGTCACTCTGCTCTGGTTCTTGAACTTCTTCTTATCATTCAGATACTTGGCAGATCCTTCAACTTCAATCAGTCCACTGAGGAAACTGGCTTTGACAGAAGCACTGATATCCAGAAGAGAAGACTTGGACTCAATGGAGTCTGAAGCAGTAATGTCAAAACCACTGCTGCTCTGAGGCTGCTTGGTGGTGTACTTATTGATAGTTTCTTTATCCCAAAGTGTGAAATCTGTAACAACATAAAACAATGTGAAGCTGTAGCCATGAACAAAAGAACTGAATTAATATATTCAAAATATTTTTTCCTTATAAGTGACAGAGGAAGTTAACAAACTTTGATAGTAAGTCAGTGATCAATATATACTTTTCCCATAAGGTCAGTTTTCAATATAAAGGACAAACTGAAACTCAATGAATGTTTTTCACTGACTTTCAAAGGTTCCAAAATTGTATTTAACCGTCGGATAACCAGTTTCCAGGCCATGTAGCTGTCATTGTAAAAGGTACATTACTGGTGAGACAATAAATAAGTACCAAAAGAGGAGCTGTAAACCAAGAGTGAGCTTATCTGATTTCTGTTCTCACAAAGGTACTGCTTACAATCATTCATTACATCTGTAGATTGGTTATGTATTATGTACATTTGCTTTAAACAGTTTCATAATAGAGGACCTTTAATGACAATTTTCTATGTGCACATTAGATTATGCCCTAAACTACACACAGAGAGCAGAAATATAATGTTACATCTACGTACAGAAGCCAAGCTGAGAGGTAGATGTGTAAGATGTAGTAAGATGAGTTAATGACATAAAGTTACAATTTAACTGACTAGACATGTTTTCCACGTGAGCCACTTTTAAAAAAATTGTGTAACTAGTGTCCCTTATTCTGTCCTAGTTCTTCTGGACCTCAGCGCTGCCTTTGACACAGTTGACCATGTGATCTTATTACAGAGATTAGAAGACTGGGTGGGAGTCTCTAAAACTGCTTTAAAATGGTTCAGGTCCTATCTCAGGGATAGGAGATACTTTGTTGAAATTGGTAAACATGTCTCAGACCAAATGGCCATGACCTGTGGGGTTCCCCAGGGGTCAATCCTGGGACCCCTGTTGTTCAATCTGTACATGCTTCCATTAGTCCAGCTAATACGCAGCTATAATGTGTCCTACCACAACTATGCAGATGATACTAAGATCTATGTGTCACTGACAGCAGGAGAACATGGGTCTGTAGATTCATTGTGTCACTGCATGGAACAGATCAGTGTGTAAAAACTTTCTTCAGCTAAACTCAGGCAAAACTGAAATTATTGTTTGTGGCCCAGAGAAACAAGGAGAAAGTGTTATCAGTCACCTTGAGACTCTCTCTAGAACCTAAAATTCAGATCACAAATTTAGGGATTCAGGGATTCCCTAAATTTCCAATTTTATATATATATATTATTATATATTATTAATATCATATTATATATTGGATTCAGACTTGAACTTTAACAGAAACATTAAAGCAATAACATGAGCAGCTTTTTACCATCTAAACAACATTGCCAGAATCAAAAGAATATTGTCTGAACCAGATGTAGAAAGACTAATCCACGCGTTGGTCTCCAACAGGTTAGACTACTGTAACGGCCTGATCACTGGGCTCTAAACCAGCTGTGAGACAGCTGCAGTACATCCAGAACCCTGCTGCACTGGTCCTGACTAGAACCAGGAGATTCGACCATATTAGTCCAGTCCTGAGGTCTCTGCACCGGTCCTGACTAGAACCAGGAGATACGACCATATTAGTCCAGTCCTGAGGTCTCTGCACCGGTCCTGACTAGAACCCGGAAATACGACCATATTAGTCCAGTCGTGAGGTCTCTGCACCGGTCCTGACTAGAACCAGGAGATACGACCATATTAGTCCAGTCATGAGGTCTCTGCACTGGTCCTGACTAGAACCAGGAGATACGACCATATTATTCCAGTCCTGACGTCTCTGTACCGGTCCTGACTAGAACCAGGAAATACGACCAAATTAGTCCAGTTCTGAGGTCTCTGTACTGGTCCTGACTAGAACCAGGAGATACGACCATATTAGTCCAGTCCTGATGTCTCTGGACCAGTCCTGACTAGAACCAGGAGATACGACCGTATTAGTCCAGTCCTGAGGTCTCTGCACCGGTCCTGACTAGAACCAGGAAATATGACCATATTAGTCCAGTCCTGAGGTCTCTGGCTTCCTGTCACTCAGAGAATAGACTTTAAAACAGCTCTACTTGTGTTCAAGTCTCTTCATGGCCCCAAAGTCCATCTCTGACATGTTAGATCCATATGAACCAACCTGGACTCTGAGAACCTCAGGTAGTGGTCTCCTGCTGGTGTCCAGAGTCAGGACTAAACAAGGTGAAGCTGCATTTCACTTTTATGCTCCTAAAATCCGACCTGACAGACCTGAACTCTGACAATGTTCAGATCCAGGCTGGAAACAGTTCTGTTTAGATGTGAAGATGATGACTGGAAGAATTTTATCTGCACTCTTCATTTTTTATTTAATTTATTCATGATTATTTTTATGCCTTCATGATTTATGGAATGTTTCTATTTGCCTTATTGTGATTTAATGCATCCGTAAAGCACTTTGAATTGCTTCCTGTATGAATTGTTCTATACAAATAAACCTTCCTTGCCTATTTACAGTGAGAGACAGATAGAAAATCAATGTAGAGAGAAAATGGGGAAGACATGCAGCAAAGGGTCACAGGCTGGGAGTTGAACCTGTGACGACTGCAGGACTGTAGCTTCTGTACATGGATCACCTGCCCCTGAACCACTGCACCACCAGGGTGCCCACATCCACCACTTTCAATGCTTTTTTTTAAATTTAACATAAACAGAATGTGTCCTTTTCAGTAATTTTCATGAAACTTTATCAGGTGACCTACACCTTAAAACAGTAGCTGCTGTTTTCCTTTGAGTGTCAGTAGTCTGTACGTGTTTGTGGACATCTTACCCCTCATCAGTTTATCCTGCCGAGCATCGTACAGCATTCCCAGAGCGAAGGGCCGATTCAGAGCAGCCACCTGTTCCTGGTTTGAGCTCATGTTTCCAACCTGAGAGGACAGATGCAGCAACACCAAACTGCAAACAAAGACAGAGGTTTACATCAAAACGACCTGAGACTGTTTCAGGTGATGGACAAAGACAAGTTCCAGACAAACTGACCTGATGAAGATGAGTCGTTCAGCTGAGCTGTGTGGGAGTCGTCTTGACTTGTGTGCATCGTCGCCTCCGCTGCTTCCTTATATCCTCATAACTCCACTGATTGACACATCAGGACACGCCTTTAACCGTCACTGCTATTCCACCCAGCAGATAAACTGATAAACCTTTATGGAAGAAAAGTACGGTGGCCCTGAAGGGCAAACGACACCAACAAAAAGAAAAACACAACGACATTAACAAAAACACAACGACAAAAAGGAAAACACAAACAAAAAGGAAAACACAACGACAAAAAGGAAAACACAACGACATTAACAAAAAACACAACGACAAAAAAAAACACAACGACAAAAAGGAAAAAAACATTAACAAAACACAACGACAAAAGGAAAACAAACGACAAAAAGAAAACGCAAAAACACAAAAGGAAAACGCAACGACATTAACAAAAACACAACGACATTAACTTCTAACGGAAAGGGTAGGTACCTGCTATGACAAGGATCATTGCTGATTGGACGAAAGCACATCAGTCTGTTTAAAATGTGGGGAAGGGCCCCGCCCACATCTGTGGTCTACAGTCAGGTGTATTTGGAGATGGCTACTACAGAAGAAGTTATTAGGCATTATTTTGATGCAGGGCATACATATGAGGTGATAGTTCACATGTTGTCCACCTTTCACAACATCAGGGTTTCCGTTGTCCAGTAATTGCCAGACTTTGTCCGGTAAAATATGCGGAAGTCCGGGATTTTATAATCTCTCCGGTCAAAATGTCCGGTGAAAATACTCCTCCCAAGCACAATTTCAGTTGTAATAAAATGGGTTATTTCCACATCATTTTATGAAACACGCCTCGGGATTCTCCCAGAGGAGCTGGTGGAAGCGGCCGGGGGATCTGGACCTCTGAAGCTGCTGCCCCCGCCCCGACTTCGGGTCCATCCATCCATCCATTAGCGGAAGCTATGGATTTTATGAAAAAACATATACTTTTTTTTATGAAACATATACTTTTTTTTTATGAAGGACTAGTGTGTGAGGACGAGTCGGCTCCAGCCACAGCTCCACTCATTGATGCCACAGGTGCGCAGAGACGCATCTCCGTAATGACAGCGCTCCGCGGTTATGGAGGCTTGAACTTCTCAACGGCCTGTGAAGTTCTCATCGGGGATTTAAGTGAAATCTACCCCGAGTGGGCTCAACTGGCCCAGATAGCCTGCTGATCCCTGTCTCCAGTGTGCCAGCAGAGAGAGGCTTCTCTCTGCAGAACCGCATTAAAACAGCGCAGCGGAGTCAGAAGAGCGCGAGCTTCTGCAATATTTATTTATTTATTTTTTTAAGTTACGCTCGTGACTCAATTGACGGGACTTATTTTATTTGAAATAGCCCGTTTTTCAATAAAAACACTATTAAATGACATGCATTGATATCGTACTACTGCATATGATTTATTTTTAACCTCAATAAATTCATATAGCCTATGTGACCGGAATTTCAAACATTTGTCCGGTAAATTGAAAACCTGCTGGTCACATTGTCCGGCGCCAGTTTTTTCTATTGGAAACACTGATCACGATGAGTGTTCGCACTCTTAAAACACGGTTAAGAGAAGCAGGGTTGTATAGGAGAAAGAATTATTCCCCACTCGCTCAGGTGAGACGAGCCATACTGACAGAGCTGCGTGGACCCGGGCAAATGTTCGGCTATCGGCATATTTTACCGGACAAAGTCCGGCAATTACTGGACAACGGAAACCCTGATGTTGTGAAAGGTGGACAACATGTGAACTATCACCTCATATGTATGCCCTGCATCAAAATAATGCCTAATAACTTGTTCTGTAGTAGCCATCTCCAAATACACCTGACTGTAGACCACAGATGTGGGCGGGGCCCTTCCCCACATTTTAAACAGACTGACGTGCTTTCGTCCAATCAGCAATGATCCTTGTCATAGCAGGTACCTACCCTTTCCGTTAGAAGTTAATGTCGTTGTGTTTTTGTTAATGTGTTGTGTTTTTGTTAATGTCGTTGTGTTTTTGTTAATGTCGTTGTGTTTTCCTTTTTGTCGTTGTGTTTTTGTTAATGTCGTTGCGTTTTCCTTTTTGTCGTTGTGTTTTCCTTTTTGTCGTTGCGTTTTCCTTTTTTTCGTTTTTTTTTTTGTTGTTTTTTTTTTTGTTAATGTCGTTGCGTTTTCCTTTTTGTCGTTGTGTTTTTGTTAATGTCGTTGCGTTTTCCTTTTTGTCGTTGTGTTTTCCTTTATGTCATTGCGTTTTCCTTTCTGTCGTTGTGTTTTTGTTAATGTCGTTGCGTTTTCCTTTTTGTTGTTGCGTTTTCCTTTTTGTCGTTGCGTTTTCCTTTTTGTCGTTGTGTTTTTGTTAATGTCGTTGTGTTTTCCTTTATGTCGTTGCGTTTTCCTTTTTGTCGTTGCGTTTTCCTTTTTGTCGTTGTGTTTTTGGTTAATGTCGTTGTTTTTCCTTTTTGTCGTTGTGTTTTTGTTAATGTCGTTGTGTTTTCCTTTTTGTCGTTGTGTTTTTGTTAATGTCGTTGTGTTTTTCTTTTTGTCGTTGTGTTTTCCTTTTTGTCGTTGTGTTTTTCTTTTTGTTGGTGTCGTTTGCCCTTCAGGGCCACCGTAGAAAAGAGCTCATGGAAAGATAACTCAGAGCTTGTGGAGGGGGTGACCATGAACTCCTCCATATAGGGTTTGAAATGTTCGAGCCAAAGTCCAGACCTGAACCTGATGGAAATGCTTTGGTGGGTAAAGTCTTCAGTACAATAGAAAATGTCAATGGAGCATCTTTATTGTCACTTAACATGAGCCAAGAAGGGTTTATGCCACCCTCTAGAGATCAGTATAAGAAAGCTATCAAAGATATCTCTAAAAATAGAATAAAATAAGACCAGGAAGACAGAAATAAAAACAGAAAACTTTCCATCAAAATATGGAAACCAAGCACATGAGTAGTAGTTCATTATACTCCCTCTCCATCAGTGTTGGATACTTGGACTGAAGTGGGATGTATTGATCTGGACCGTACCGAGCATGATTACCTTCACTTTAAACACTGTGATGATGATTTTGTTAAGAACTAGCTTTACACAAATACCGTGAATTAAATTAACTGAGCCTTTATCACCACATCACTCCAACTCACATTTATTTTCTGAACCTGCTGTAATTTTATAAAAGCATTTGAATAAATGAATGACTGAATTGAATTGAAATGAATTTAAATTGATTAAACGCTCAGCCGCAGCTCATGACTGTACTGAAAGAACATTTATCTTTGAGGACTGAGGACTGGACTCATCGTCTCTGAAGTGTTTCAGTTGCTGTCATCGGGTTGCAGATGTGCTCTGAACATGGAGCACCTGGTCAACCAGGTGAGCTGAGTGGGACAGGTGACTGACAGCTGCTGTCTGTGTGAGAACTTATGAGGCTTCTGAAACATTTGGCAGTTTCACGTTTGATAAAACTCCTGTTTTCACAATGACGTCTTTTCATGGAGGTTTTTCTCTTGTTTATCAAAGTTAATGTTTGGTCCAACTGAGATCCAGACTGTTTCTAAAATAATTTGGCCTTCATCATCACCAAACATTTAATTTATTTTTTTTGTTTTATTTTCTACAGAATTGAAGCAGCTAATTGAACAGTCCTGGAGAGTTGTGAATTAAGAAGTTTGTAAAACTAAACTTTAAACCCTGAAGTAATCAGATAAACCTGTATTCAGTAGAAAACCCCTCATTGTCAGGAATTTCCTGGTAAAGTTTTATTTATTTGACTTACTGGTTGACCTGAGTTTCACTCAAACTTGTTTCACAGAAAAACTTCCTCATTCCTGTCAGTGTGTAGCTGCTGTTATAATAATAATGACTAAAGCTTGCTGTGTGAAGCTGTGTGTCGGGGAACTTGAGCCAAATTAAACCACCAGATGACATTTCTGAGGAAGCCTGAACGCTCTGTTGCATAATCTAAACAAACTCAGTATTCCTGTTTGTGTCACAATGGGGGGGGGGGGGGGAGCGGAAGGTAGGACCCAAATGCAGGAGGTTAAAAAGCAAAAAGGTATTTATTTAACAAAAGCACAAAAATCCAAAACTCAAAAGGTCAAAAATACAAACTTAACTTATTCCTTGAAGCGAGAGTGAAAAGCAAAGGGTGACACACAGACCGGGATGCATGGGGATAAGGACGACAATGGACAGCAAACTGAAAGGGATTGGCAGGACTTAAATACACACAGGAACAAACGAGAGGCAGGTGCGAACAATCAGGCTTGACAAGGGGAAGGAGGCAAAGCTGAAAACAACGGAGACAAGACAGACCTTCAAAGTAAAACAGGAAACACTAGAGACATGGAGAGACGCCAACTTGACAACACACAATATACAAAAAAACAGAAAAATGATCATAGCCGCTCCAGGCCATGACAGTACCCCTCCCCTAAGGACCGGCTCCCAGACGGTCCAAAAACCCCAACCGACCCAAAAAGGGAGCAGAGCAGGGAGGGCCAGAACCAAAAAACCCAAAGAAAAGAGTCACTCGGCCCCGTGGCCGCAGGGCAGACGTCCATTGGGGCGGCCTCTGCACCGGACAGAGGCCCAGAACAGTCCGGGTGGGCGGCCTCGGCGCCTGACGGAGGCCCAGAAAAGTCCAGGGGGTTGGCCTCGGCGCCTGACGGAGGCCCTGAACAGACGAGTCGGATGACCACGGCGTCGGCGAGCAGGAACCAGGAACAGACGAGGTACCAACTGGTGAGAGACGGTGGAGACTCGGCCGGCTGCAGCCCCTGCTGCAGCGGCCCGGGAGACGGTGGAGACGGTGGAGTCTCCACCATTGTCGTCGCGTCGACAGTAAAACTTTGAGCACTTTGTGATGTTGTCCTTCTTTCTCACTACACTTGAGAGGTGTTCAGATAATGAAAAGTTTCATCTGGTAATTTGTCCCATTCTTCCTGCAAACATGTCTCACTGTCATCAGTAGTACAACTGTTTCAACAGGACACCAGAATACACTTGAATATGTGGTACAGGAACACATCCTGACAGCTGTAGGACAGTTTAGTGGAAAACTAAAGGATGAGACAAAACTTAGTCTGGTAGGAGGAACTAAGAGTTTGCTTCATAGAATGGTTGGAAGGTGACAAAGCAATAAGGAATTATATTTTATTTCCATCACAAAGGAAAGTTCCCCTTTATCGACAATTTTGAAAGGAAAGGTATTCCCAGTGTACACAAAAATGTTTCCGTGAACTTGCAGCTGCAGCGTCTCCAGCAGTCAGTCCAAAGGTCTGCTGCTGGACACCTTCTAGTGATGTGTTGAGACGGGTGTCCCGTTGTCCTAAAGCCTCACCGACCACCTCATCACATCCATGGGTGGGACCAATGGCTGCATTAGCATATTTGCACCTAAGAGTGGGATCCCCAGTGATGTGGGGGGTGCATTACTTTTTCTAGCTAAAACTTGAAGAGGGGTATTCACAGTAGACAAGTTGTTCATTTTATGCACATTTGAACTGGAAGTGGACACCAGTGTAAAGGCACTGCCAGTGTACACTGTCCATTACTTGTACTAGTGCTAAACTATTTGGAGTTGACAAGCAGCATCCACATCAGAAACCTTAATGTTTAGGGTCTGTGTAGTGGAAGTGGTCACCTTTACCACCTTTGTAGTGTCAGTGGTCTCTGCCCACTACAGATACCCCGGCTCTGATGTTAAGGTATTTGGAGTGGACAAGCAACCCGACCTAGGAATGATAATGCTAATATTTGGATTCTGAACATTTTTTAATGTTCCAACTACATCCTACCTAATGCTTAGTATTCAGGTTTTGCCAATGTACAGACCATCTTTCTGTTACCATCCGCCAATTAATGTTATTTGAGACACTTCTCAAAAAGAATTAATACATGAAAATGACAGTGTGCTGTCTGGATCGCAACAAAATGAACGGTGTTGAGCTCAATCACCTGTGGTGCTCCTAAAGGAAGCATTCATCAGGAGGTGCTACAGGCTTGAAACCAGGGATTCTGAGTCGCCTTGGTAACAGTAGGAATCAGAATAAATTCCTTTGCAGCCTCTAGGTCCAAGATATGAAGGTGTTTGTCACTCCCCGTATTTTGAACTGCAAATGGACCCCTTCCTGTAGGGGTCCCAAAGTACACAGACGGATGAAACCACTCTTGTTGTGCTCCAGAAGAGCCCCGGGTCAATATATGTCACTTTCATGATCCTTGGGTGTCAGGTGGTGGTGGTGGTGGTGGTGGTGGTGGTGTGTGTGTGTGTGTGTGTGTGTGTGGGGGGGGGGGGGGGGTGGCCTCCAAACAGCCCCAATAACTGCATAAAGGTTCCGATTTTCATAGACTTTCAGAGCCTTCATTGGAGCCTTTGATGGGGATCAAAAACTGAAGTCAAAAGGTTCCCAACCACCTGTTCTGGGATGTCTGGGAAACGCAAAATTTGAGTGAACCAACATTTAAGATTTCTTTTCTTTTCCCAGGAACTTTTGACAGATTTGAGAGTTTATAAAACAGTTTCCACTTTCCAGTCATTTGCTATGCAGGAATAAAGAGGATAAGAAAAAAAACAGTATTGTAAAAAAAAAAAAATCTCACCTCAGTGTTGCTACCTGAGGAACGCAGTTGGATTTCCCACAATCTCATCGTGGACCCTGGACTTGTACAGCAGTTCTACCGGGACCATCCTGATGCAGCTGGTAGGTTGCTGGGAGTCTCCCGTGGAGGGCGGTCCTGTTACGGCCCCAGGCCTGGTTACGAACCGGCCGCCTTCCGTTTCTGGTGTCCCTGGGTGCGGCCCAATGCACCATCATCACTCCACCATATAGACACTCAGATCCACCTCTGTCCCCCCCCACCCCTCCCATCCCCGGCGAGCAGCCTGGTGTGGCACTGCACACCTGTTCCCACTTAATCATCAACACCACTCTCTTCAAAAGCTCTGGATTGAACCTCACTCCTCGCCAGATCTTCCCACAGAAACACCTGATCCCACCATCTCCAGTGCCACCTCCTTGCCTTCATCATCCCTTCCACTGGACTGTTGGTTTTGGCTGCCAACCCTCAAGTCTACCTTTGTTTTGCCACTGGGAAATTAAACTTCAGAACTTTCTTTCTGTCTCCTGTGTGGCTGCATTAGGGTTAAGAAAACAACTCAATTCCTAACATCAGAGACATGAAAACAAAGTCCTTTTCAGCGGTCCTCCAGTCCCGCCACAGCTGGGCCAGCTGCAGTCCAGCTGCCATCATCCCAGACAAGAACTTGATATAGTCAAGGCTGTTTAATGACACAGGTGTGTACTGACAGACCAAGGTTCCTCCATCATGAGGACAGTGAGGAGGCAACCGGTGGACCGGTGATCCAGAGAGGACTGAAGGACACATTCACCCTCACTCACACACAAGAAAACTAACATTGCTAAAAGATTAGAATCTATATACACATCTGACTTTAAAGGGTTCTGCCACATTATGGTACTAACCATGAATATGCATGCAGACAATTGATCAAATAAAAACAAATACATTTAATAAAAAGGACCACTTCAAATCTCTTAAGAGTCCTAGAAGCATTTTTTTTAGAGTATTAAAAGAGCTGTTCAAGCTGCTGCAAAAACACATTTTTGATCCAAGCTTTCTCTCTCCTGGATCCTGCACCGTCTTCCACTTGTCCATTTAGGACTGAGGACTGAGGACTGAGGACTGAGGACTGGACTCATCGTCTCTGTAGAGTTTCAGCTCTGCCAAGATGTAGGACAAATAGGTTTAAAAACTCAGGACCAAAGCTGGACTGCTGGACACAACAAGGACCTCAGGGCTCTGAACATGGAGCACCTGGTCAACCAGGTGAGCTGAGTGGGACAGCTGCTGTCTGTGTGAGAACTGATGAGGCTTCTGAAACATTTGGCAGTTTCCCGTTTCACGTTTGATAAAACTCCTGTTTTCACAATGACGTCTTTTCATGGACGTTTTTCTCTTGTTTATCAAAGTTAATGTTTGGTCCAACTGAGATCCAGACTGTTGTTTCTAAAATAATTTGGCCTTCATCATCACCATACATTTAATTAAATTTTTTTGTTTTATTTTCTACAGAATTGAAGCAGCTAATTGAACAGTCCTGGAGAGTTGTGAATTAAGAAGTTTGTAAAACTAAACTTAAAACCCTGAAGTAATCAGATAAATCTGTCTTCAGTAGAAAACCCCTCATTGTCAGGAATTTCCTGGTAAAGTTTTATTTATTTGACTTACTGGTTGACCTGAGTTTCACTCAAACCTGTTTCACAAAAAATCTTCCTCATTCCTGTCAGTGTGTAGCTGCTGTTATAATAATAATCCCTGAAGCTTGTTGTGTGAAGCTGTGTGTCGGGGATCTTGAGCCAAATTAAACCACCAGATGACATTTCTGAGGAAGACTGAACGTTCTGTTGGAACATGTCAAAGGTGTGAAAAACCTCGTCTGAAGAAAAGACGGCAGAATGCCAGATCTACAAATTTACAAATAAATGTTGGGAATTTTTAATGAAAAAGTCTCAGTTTTGTAAATTTTATTATTTGATTATTAAACATTGAGACTTGTTGTCAAAAGTCTTCATTTTGTGAAACCTTATTCTGGTGAACATTCTGAGGGTTTTTGACATTAGTCCTCTTTAATAGGCTTCTGAAACGTGAAAATAACTGTTTTAATCTAAACAAACTCCGTATTCCTGTTTGGTCTCATCTCTGGATACAGAAGCTTTTGTTATTTTTGGGACTTGTTGTGAACGTTGGGCTCCAGCTCACATGCAGCAGTGGTTCAGTCATTACTTTGTGTGCTTCAGTGTTTCAGTGGAGGAGCTTTTGACAACCTTGTTTCACAAAGATGCACAAATAAGTGACAAACTGAGAAAAAAAGAAACATTTCCACCTGAATTCCTACACAACACATGAGAACACATATCTGCTACTTAAATAAACAAAAAATAAGAAGCTGACGAGAAAGATGTAAAAGTGAAAAGAAGAGGGAGTTTGTTCATTTTTTACAAGGTTTCCTGAACATCCCTCTGTGTCCTCTGTTCCAGCCAACATCTGTCCTTCTCCTCTTCGTCCTCTTCGCTCAGTGTCAAAAAGCTGCCAAGGAGCCTCCCTGACAGTTGACTGCAGCGACGTCCACCACCAAGACCCAAACTCAACCAGCGGAGTGTTCCCCATCTACTCCTCTGGATCCACATCTGCTGTTCAGGTATGTTCCTGTCAGGGATGCAGGTCCAAAACACAGGGAAATAACTCAAAGAAGACACCAACTAACCAGAATGAGAGCTGACAGTCTTTTCCCAGTCCAGTCCAGTCCAGTCGTCCATGAAAACAAAGTCCTTGTCGGCGGTCCTCCAGTCCCGTCCCAGCTGGGCCAGCTGCAGTCCAGCTGCCATCATCGTCTGTCTGTAGGCAGCAGGTAGCCTACACTAACCATGTGTCAGCTGAATGACCCGACTCCACCGAGGCTTCACCGCTGCTGGGTCCCAGCTCCTCCAGCTCAATCACCGTCCAGGAGAGCCTGGACCCCAGTGGACTGACTAACTTTACCTGGACTTCAGTGGGGAAAACCCCCTGAGGACTGCAAGGCTGCCATCATTTAGCATTGACTGGTTGAGAGTTCTGCTCAACTGGAGATCCACCAGTTGGACACCAGTGGTGGTTGACTAGCTACAGGAACCTGAAGCTCCAGCAGTCCTCATTTCACCTTCATCAGTCTCTGACCTCTTTGGTAGCAACAACTAAGACAAGGAAGATGGAAGGATTTCATCTTAATGAGTATAATGTAGTGTAAGTTAGCATCAAAGGTTAACGTGGGCTAAGATATGCTGAAACAGCTAGTTGGTGCTGACTGAGGTGAGGTAGGACTGAGGTGAGGTACGATTGAGGTGAGGTAAGACTGAGATGAGGTAGGACTCAGGTGAGGTAGGACTGAGGTGAGGTAGGACTCAGGTGAGGTAGGACTGCAAAGAAGGGGGGTCCTCTAACAAGATAAAAACACTCCAACTAAGAAAAAAGGTTCAAAACAAGTGAAAAAAATCTCTCCATGCAGCAAGATAATTTCACTTGCTAAGATTTCTTAAATTAAGATTATAGGAACACTTGTTTCTAGATTAAAGAAAGGTATAATTTGTTATTAAATCTTAAAACAAGATTTATTTTGATGAGGAGAGGAGATGAGGAGGAGTAAAAACATATATCTTATTTTAAGTGTTAATTGTCTCATTTTTAGGATTCCCTGCCTGTTTAAGACAAAAAGTAAAGTTTTACTTGATATAAGATTATACTGATAAATCGAAGACTTAAAATAAGAAAGTAATTATTAAAACAAGAAAACATATCTAACACTTCTAAATGTAAGTCTTTTTTTCTTGGTAAGAACCAAATAATTTGCAGTGTGGGGCTGCTCCAACCAACTCCCAGGTTTGTTTCACTCGTTTGCTCATTTGATCCAGAACAACCAGGAGTTGGGAGGTAATCTGCTCCTTTCAGATGCTTCAACGGACAAACGGCACAAAGAAACTAAAAATATTCTGTTTGCTGGTTCTTCACACTGGAAAAAAGGCCACTCAAAAAATAAGTAAAAAAAAAAACTAAGCCAAAAAATCTGCCAATGGAACAAGTGAAAATTCACTTAATAAGATTTCATGAAATAAGACAATATATTTAAGCCTGACAAGATCTTGAAATTAGCTTAAATATCTTATGACATGTCAAAAAAACTTGTTTCATCTGAGATACGACTCAAAACAAGATGTTTTCAAGACTGTTTCACTTAACAAGATATTCAAGATGCACTGTCTAAAAACAAGTTCCTATATCTCACTGAAATGTTACTCTTTAGGTTATTTACTCTTATATTAAGTGTGATGATATTTTGACTAGAAATTAGAAAAATATACTTGGTAAGATTTTGAGTTTTTGCAGTGCACTTTTATGTTTGAACCTGGTGTTGGTTCTGGACAAACTGTGACCGGAACAGAAGTCCAACAACTAAACCCCACTCTGGTTCAGATCAGAGACCCCCCCCCCCCCCCCCCCCCCCCCCCCCCTCCAGGTACCACTGTCATTGACCACGAGATCATTGAAGTCCCCCAGCAGGATAAAGGAGTCCCCATTAGGGGGACTTTCCAGGACCCCCACCAAGGACTCCAAGAAGGCTGGGTCCTCTGAACTGTCATTCATAACCACAGATGACAGTCAGAGCGATCATGACCTCCCTGACTGAGAATCCTCACCAGCAGCAGGATGTGAGATGACCTCTGATTACTTGTGTTCAGTCTCCATCTAGTGGTGGTCAGATGGTGTTGCAGTGAAGGACAGCAGGACTGGAGAGGACACATTCTGATTTTCTTCTCTGTATCTCTTCAGTTGCAGGATCTGATAGTCATCGATGCTTAAAGCTGATCCAGCTGGAGCTGTCCCAGCTGTTACTGGTCCAGAGACTGGGTCCAACCCTGGACAGGTCACCGGTCCATCAACTGATCCAGCTGGAGCTGTCCCAGCTGTTACTGGTCCAGAGATTGGGTCCAACCCTGGACAGGTCACCGGTCCATCAACTGATCCAGCTGGAGCTGTCCCAGCTGTTACTGGTCCAGAGACTGGGTCCAACCCTGGACAGGTCACCAGTCCATCAACTGATCCAGCTGGAGCTGTCCCAGCTGTTACTGGTCCAGAGACTGGGTCCAACCCTGGACAGGTCACCAGTCCATCAACTGATCCAGCTGGAGCTGTCCCAGCTGTTACTGGTCCAGAGACTGGGTCCAACCCTGGACAGGTCACCAGTCCATCAACTGATCCAGCTGGAGCTGTCCCAGCTGTTACTGGTCCAGAGACTGGGTCCAACCCTGGACAGGTCACCAGTCCATCAACTGATTTCTGCTGTTTTGTCCCTCTAGCAGATATTTAAAGTTCCCTTTTAAAGGAATAAATGACAAATGTTTCTAACAGGGTTGTGATTGTTTTCAGTTGAGTGTCTGCAGGAAACTCTCTGGTTGGTCAGAGTTCAGAGGTTTTCTCCTTTGGACAAAGACCAGGATGTGTGGTAGAACAGATCATGTATGGAGGTGTTCTGGTCCAGTAAGTGTCTCACTGCAAACCCTAACAGGGCTCATTGTTGGGGGGCTGATGGCTCTCTGTGCTGCTGGACTGGAGGGGTTCCACTGGACCATCAACCATCAGCATGAAGGTCCATCCTGAGCAGTAAATCTGGAGGACAAACACACAGGACAACATGACTGGGACGTCCTTGGAGACATGAAGACATGAATCAGAGACTGACATGAACATTTCCAGCTGAATTAAAGTCAGATGATGATTGTGAATGTGAGCAGCTGAGAAACAAATCTAGAAGTGTTGATCAGAAACATCCAGTCGGTGAACTAATGAAGAACTAAATGACACCAGTAGTTGATGTGTTGGAGAAACCAGCAGCTTCAGCTGGACTGAAGTAACCTCCTTCCACCACTAGATGTCTCTGTTGGGAGCATTTAAACTCCAGGTAGTGGAGCAGACACATTCAGAGAGACTTTCTTTATGCATCATGTTGAAATCAAACTAATTACTTTCACCTTCTTCATCCAGTCTGATGGAGATTTGCTGCTGTGTTTGGGATCATTGGAGTTGATGGTCCACTCCATGACTTCAAGGTGTCCAGGTCCCAAACCACCATCCCCCCACCACCCTGCTGGTCAGTGGGTCTGAGGTGCTCCTACTGGTTTCCTCCAAACATGGTCCTGGTCTCTGGTCTGTCCAGAAATCTGCTGGTCAGAAGATGCAGTTTTGTGAACCTCAGTCATGTCTCCATGTTCTCTCTTTCTCCTGGAAACCACATAAACTGTACTGGTTCAGTCAGTCCTCTTCTGATTGTGCTGTCATGGACTTTTTCAATAAGAAAAGTTTTGCAGCACTAGCAGCCTTTATTAACAGTGAAATCAGACCAGGAGTTGAACCTGTGACCAGCTGCAGGAGGACTGGAGCTTCTGTAGATGGACCACCTGCCTCCACCACTGAGCTACTGGTGCAGCCCACTGTCATGGACTTTTACTCTGAACATCCTCAGTGAGGCCTGGAGACTCTCAGATGGAGCTCCTGTATCTTTGTTTTTAATTTGTACTTCATCAAAGACTGATGATGAGCAGAAGCTTCTAGTCACTGTTGCCCACATCATTATCTCTTTTTAATTGATGTTTTAAAGCTATTTTGATGTAAACAATGAAGGAGTGAAAAACTATTTTATTTTTCCATCTGAGGTTTTATTTTGTCTCATATTAAGAACCACCAACACGTCAGACTGTCTTTTACTGGTGTGTGTGTGTGTGTGTTCTCGTTTACAGAAAGAGCGGGGTCTACAACCTGATAAAACTCTCCCTCATGGGGACTCCTTCCATTGTTGGGACAAAAACTGGTGAACCTCCACAAACATCTTTAACCAGGATTTAGACATGTCCTAAATAGAGAAATGAGTTGTGTCTTCTGATCACTGCTCTGATGACTTAATGACAGCATCTCTCATCACTGCTTCTCAGACCTCTTTCCATCTGATGTATCAGGTTGGTGTACGACAGTCTGTCCTTCTGCCTCCTTTCTGCAATTTAAAACTTAAACTCTCTCTGAATGATCACTTCCTGTTTCTGGTTCTTCATTTCTTGTTCAACATCCTCGTCTTCATCGTTGATCACAGCGTCCCTGGGATTGTTAATAGTCTGATTAAGGCTCGCCTCGTTGAAACATTTCCACTTCTACACACATTTCTTTGAGTTGATCCAGCTGCAGATGGTCTCAGCAGGGTCAACACGTCTCAGCCAAGTCCTCCAGATCCATTCTGTTAGATGTGACCCGCTCCAGACGCTGCATGTGGCAGCTGGCACCGATCAAAGCAAATCCTGCAACGTGGGGTCAATCATGACCACATCTGTAATGTGGGTCCCACTTAAACACCAGCACACCAGCTGAAGTGTTGCAACAGCTGCTGGCCTGTCAGCCTTTTCCTGCTCAGAACCTTGGTTCCTTATCGAGCCTCTGGTGGTTTTAGGGGTAATGCTGCCAGGCTTCACATGCTGACGTCTTGTTTTTCTCAGCATCAGATAGCTGTTGGCTGTTTCTGGGTCCAGGGTGGGCTCACAGGCATCTGGTTGAACAAACCAACCCAAAACAGAGCTGCAGAGCTTGGTTAGCTCAGCGCTAGCAGGCAGGTGGACGTCTGATTCTGTTGAATCTTCAGTGGATTCCTTCAGTGAATGTTGGCAGTTTTTCCTGGAAATCAGTCTCCACAGTAGCACGTGTCCCAGATTAAACCAAAGAACACTCAAGGACAAATATTTACGGCAGCGCTACAAAACGTTTTATCGATGTGAATTCAGCAGCTGTCCAGTCATTTATTAACTTCTAGGAAATAAAAGCAGCTAAAATGCACCAGGTTTTAACTGGATCACTTCAGCAGAACTCTGAAGATGAAGGTGAGTTGAGTTTTGTTCATAATGTTTTTTCTAGTCCAACTAGTATATATATATCAATACTTAATGTAATTTTGTTTGCACCATGTCCCCTTTCCTCTTGCTTTAACTCTACAATTGGGATAAATAAATGGTTATCTAATGTTATTTTCTCTCAGATAAGATATCTAGATATGTTTTTTTGGACGGATGTACTTAAAAAGGGATTTTCCCTTTCAGGAGATCAGTAGTGTATCTTATCTTATAACACCTATGAATGGGATACATGACATGTTCTGGGATATTTTAAGGTCTAATTATATCTTTTTGATTTGGCTCCAGTAACATGTGACTTTAAGTATCATGTACTTTGAAAGTTTTATCTACCCGGACACTCTGTTGGACTGATGACTTCTGTCTCAGGGTGGACAGTCAGTCAGGTCCGTGGAATGGGGGATGTCTCTCCTCCTCTCTCTTTCTGCAGCTCTTCATTTTCTTGTGAATGTTTTTTCATGTAATTAAATAATTTTTCATCTTTCCACTGTATTTTACAGCCGTTTTACAAACTACACAACTTGCCGTTGTTTTGTTTTCAGGATCAAAATGCAGTCAAACCACACTCCTTTTCTTTTCTGCCGTTCTTGATTCTTCTGCTCCGTTATCTCTCTCTCTGATGTGTGTGTGTGTTGATGAGGGGGGAGAGAGAGCGCTAAGTGGGCGGGCCCAGGGGGAGGGGCCAGGGTGAGCCTACCTGCATGCGTGTTTGGTTGGTGCCGCTGTGATGGTGCAACATCAAAATGACGAGAGAAGAGGGGAGGGGGAGAGAAAAAAGCTTGAGTATCGATCTTTATATGTGTATTGTTCGATATCAATACCAGCATTGGTATCGATATTCATTGATTAAACATTGAAAAATAACCTCTAATTCTACTCCAAAAATAGAGCTGTGTCTTGCAATTCCATTCATCTATGTTGATCCAGGCTGGTTTGAGATGAGCCATTGGCCAGATCGCTCTATCCGAGGCTGCTAAGGCGAGGTATCAAGGTGGTCCACCAGGCACAGACTGGGTGCTCCAGGAAGTCCGGTATCCAGCCTCTCCTCTTCTCTAGCAGTGAGCTCGGGAAAAATCCAGAAGGCTCCAATTATCATTCTTCAAGACTTGGGAAATACTGGTTAACCGTTCTTGCGTCTTCTTTCTCTGTTCTCGTCTTGAAGAATTAATCCTCTGGAAAATCTTGGTGTTGGTTTGCTCTTGGTCCCACCAGTCCTTCTTCCTTAAGATGACCCCAACCGGAAAATGCTATTTTCTCCAAAACTCTCGGTTTTATGCTTCCTTGTCCGGCACTTCCTCTCACCTCAGCTCCAATTCACCTTGTTTGGTATCGTCCTGGATCCACAACTCCTGATTGGTTGAAGCACAAGGGAGGTGGTTAACACACAAGTGGGCGTACATCATTTAAAATCACATAACACTCCTGATTGGTTGATGGTCAACAGGGGCCGTACATAATTAATAGTCACATAACACTCCCCTTTCCCCCCATCGCATCAACCCCTCCCAAGGTTACCTAATACGACCTGTTTACTGAACCAGTATCTGGCCATGCTTCTAAACTTCTTACTTAGCGCTGCGAGTGTGTGTGGACACACATACACTCAAATAAAGTTTAATTGACTGATTGATCGGATAACGTTAAGACTATGTGCCCCTAACTGCTCCTGAGGTTTCCTATGATTCTCAGAATACGTGGCTGCCTGGAGAAGCTAGCTCGAGGTCACGATGTTTGTTGAACAACCGCCAAAACAATCCCCGCCACCTGGCCCACTCGTTGTCATGTGCTAACAGCGGCTACTCTTGTGTGTATGTAGGAGAGCATCATTATTTTAAAAACAACACCCCACATGATATTCCTTTCCTACAGCCTGGGCTGCCTTACCTGGATCTGAACAGGTAGTTTGCAGTCTCCATGTTGTGTCTCTGGGGGAGTCGAGGTCTTTTAGCTGGCATTTGGTGAGCTGGATGTGCAGCAGATTGCTATAAATAGCCAAATTAACTTCTCTCTCCAAAGAAACGTTGCCTAATTATCGAACCCAGATTTATGCTTCACTTATATATTAGGTTTTCCATTACAGAAATTAATACTTTTATTATATACACCCAATCCTCTCCTCTTATCCTCTGCACCTGACTACAGCCGTTTGTTTTGGACCACACAGATCTGTTTACGGACTTCCACACAAAATCCCGCTCTTTCAGTTCAGCACAGATAAACAGTACTTCCTGCATTATTCAGATCAACATCATTCTTTACCCAGATCAGTCACCTAGATCAATATATTTCTTGTTGTTTACTGATTAATAGTCATTACAATCATTATTCTTCACACTAATCATCACATTTCTCTGCATCTACTACACTATGAGCATAATTTGATTATAATTTGCATTTGTGGATATTTCCTCCTTTTTGGCTCAAACCCCACTTGACATCAGTCCCCCACAAGCCCCTGAAGGTCCACACTGCAGGGGACGTCCCTACTGGAGACACACCCAGCAACAACCACCACAGTGGCGTTGTGTTTAGTTATTGATGAGACCACTGCAGTATGTGGACGTGGAAGGTTTTGGTTTGACTGCTGCTGTTTCTGACTGTCAGAAATGTTGATGTTTGTCCTGAAATAACCTGAAAGCTGCTCCTCTGCTGCAGCTGCTGTCAGTCCTCCTTCTGGTCCTGGTTCCTCAGTTGACCACCTGCCTGGACCTCATCCTCCCGCTGGACTGCAGTAACATCTACAACAATGATAACAACCAGCCCAGTGGAGTGTACACCATCTATCCCATCGGAGCCACGTCTGCTGTCCAGGTACGCTCACAGTTACTTTACAGTGTATTAGAACTGGATTCTAAATTGTTTAAATTAAAGATCTAATTCCTTTAGTTTCATTTAGCTTCATCCCTAACTCTTAGAAACTAGAACTCCAGCCTCTGGTGGTCGGTAGAGGAACTGCAGCCTCTAGTGGTCGGTAGAGGAACTGCAGCCTCTAGTGGTCGGTAGAGGAACTGCAGCCTCTAGTGGTCGGTAGAGGAACTGCAGCCTCTAGTGGTCGGTAGAGGAACTGCAGCCTCTAGTGGTCGGTAGAGGAACTGCAGCCTCTAGTGGTCGGTAGAGGAACTGCAGTCTCTAGTGGTCAGTAGAGGAACTGCAGCCTCTAGTGGTCAGTAGAGGAACTGCAGCCTCTAGTGGTCGGTAGAGGAACTGCAGCCTCTAGTGGTCCGTAGAGGAACTGCAGCCTCTAGTGGTCAGTAGAGGAACTGCAGCCTCTAGTGGTCGGTAGTAGAGGAACTGCAGCCTCTAGTGGTCAGTAGAGGAACTGCAGCCTCTAGTGGTCAGTAGAGGAACTGCAGCCTCTAGTGGTCGGTAGAGGAACTGCAGCCTCTAGTGGTCAGTAGAGGAACTGCAGTCTCTAGTGGTCAGTAGAGGAACTGCAGCCTCTAGTGGTCGGTAGAGGAACTGCAGTCTTCTAGTGGTCGGTAGAGGAACTGCAGCCTCTAGTGGTCAGTAGAGGAACTGCAGCCTCTAGTGGTCGTAGAGGAACTGCAGCCTCTAGTGGTCAGTAGAGGAACTGCAGCCTCTAGTGGTCAGTAGAGGAACTGCAGCCTCTAGTGGTCTGTAGAGGAACTGCAGTCTCTAGTGGTCAGTAGAGGAACTGCAGCTCTAGTGGTCTAGAGGAACTGCAGCCTCTAGTAGAGGAACTGCAGCCTCTAGTGGTCTCAGTAGAGGAACTGCAGCCTCTAGTGGTCAGTAGAGGAACTGCAGCTCTAGTAGTGGTCGGTAGAGGAACTGCAGCCTCTAGTGGTCAGTAGAGGAACTGCAGCCTCTAGTGGTCAGTGTTTGTTCTCCAGTGGTGTCAGTGATGGAAACCTGACTTAGATCCTTGGTAACTCTGGATAAAAGCCTGTGGGGGACAAAATGAGACAAAGGTCTGTTGAGTCCCGTCTCCACTGATTTATCTGTGTGTCCAGGTCTACTGTGACATGGACTCACTCGGAGGACGATGGACGGTGAGTGTTTGAACTCATCAGTTTCAGCTGGTGTTCAGACTGATGGGTCTGTCAGATTTCTGCTGTGTCCAGCTGCTCAACCACCTTCACGTCCCCCCAGGTGTTCCAGAGGAGGATGGACGGCTCGCTGAACTTCTACAGAGGCTGGGACCAGTACAAGACGGGCTTTGGGAGCGCTGCTGGAGAGTACTGGCTCGGTGAGACCTGAACCCGAACCAGCCACTGAAGATCATTGAGAAGCTCCACTGAACTCTGAGGTGACTTCAGACGTGGATCTAGAAACCTCTGAGATGAACTCTAGATGTTTCTGTGTTTTCAGGTCTGGAGAGTCTCTTCCATCTCACTCTGAGGAAAAAGTACGAGCTGCTGGTGGACATGGAGGACTTTGAAGGAAACAAGGCGTTTGCTCGTTACTCCTCCTTCTCCATCGACCCAGAGTCCTTCGGATACACGCTGCATGTGTCTGGATTCACCGATGGAGGGGCAGGTGGGTGTCTGATCAGAAACGAGCAGCTCCATACGCAACTCTGGACAACCCAGCAGATGTTGGACTGTAGGACAAAGCTGGAGTTCCCAGAGAAAACCTACCAGAAGATCCAAACAGAGGTCCAACAGTGTTCACCACCAGACCACAACGCTGCTTCAACATGTGATCATAAAACATGTCCACAGACAGAGAGGACAGGACGGACCAGCTGCTCTGTAGATGATCAGAGGTCCTCCAGCAGTCTGGGTCCACAGCAGCAGACCAGATGTTTCAGGGCCACCAGAACCAGTCCAACCATAGACTTTACTCAACAGGAAAGTTGTGTGTCCTTCAGTCCTCCGTCACAGTCTGATCCAACATATTTATGGACTTCTGAAACCCTGGATTTGTCAGAGACTACCATCACTGATGGTGAGACACTGAAGGACGGACAGAGACCAGACAGTGATGGTGGGGGGTGGGGGGGTGGGGGGGGGGTCGGTGAAGGTGTGGTGGGTTGTGCTGAAGCAGAGAGTCAGACAGACCAACGTCAGACCAACAGGGTCAACCAACATGAGTCCCAGTGAAGAAGACTGGTCCACAGAGGAGGACAGTTACAGAGTTAGAGGTCTAATCTGAAAGGCAGGGAGGCTGTCTGCCTCCTGAACCCAAACTGGGAGCTGGTTCCACAACAGAAGATCCTCAGAACTCTGGACCAGAGTCTGGACCTCTAGCGGGAGTTCAGGACTCAACAGACCCGTGACCTTTAGCCAGCCCTGCTGCTGTTTAATCACTGTTCTAATTAATCGTGTTAATTGTACTGATCTCATGATTATTCTCTACTGTATCTGCAGGAGACTCTCTGAGTTACCACAGTGGACAGAAGTTCTCTACATTTGACAAAGACCAGGACACCTGGGAGAAGAACTGTGCCAGATTATACCTGGGGGGGTTCTGGTACGCCGGCTGTCACTATGCAAACCCTAACGGCGTCTACCGCTGGGGGGACGATGACATCCTCCACGCTTTTGGAGTTGAGTGGAGCAGCTGGAAGGAAAGTAACTACTCCCTGAAGACCATCAGCATGAAGATCCGTCCTGTGCAGTAAATCTGGAGGAAGTCACGAGCTGATGTCTTTCCTTTCTCTCATCTGTGGTGTAATCCAACGTCATCTTTAGATCTAAAACACGAATCAGAGGTTTACGAGAACATTTCCAGCACGAATGAAGCTCAGAAGTTTCGCTCTGACAATAAACGAGAAGCAAGCAGCTGATGTGGTTTTTCTCTGATGTGTCTTCATGTCTGGATTCTCTGCTCAGGAGTTTGTTTTCCTTCCTGATTGTGAATCACTGCCCTCTAGTGGCCACAGAGTCAAACTGCAGGGCAGTGTTGTTGGAGCTCCAGTCCTGGCTGAGACGTTAATGTCAGTTCAGTCTGTTTCTCAGATGGTTTGTTCTCGTGGTGTTAAGACAGTGAACCACTTCCTGAAAAGATTGTGCACGATATTAATAAAGCTCTCACTGACCTTTATTTCTGTTCTCTAATTTTTTTCTTTGGTGCAGCAGGTAAAGAGCAGGATCCTTTCACCTGGTGACCTGACGTGATCTACTTGTCTCCAGGAGAACTGTGGGATTCTGGGAGATGAAGCTGGTCAACACGGTAAGCAGGAAACCGTTTCCTATTAACCAGAAACATTTTTGAATTTCTATATTGGATTTATCTAATTGAAATTGGTTGTCTGATTGGATCTAAGCTTACAGACTTTGAGACTATTGTTTATTGAATTTTGAAGTGAGTTGATGCACAACATTTAAATTCCAGCTGCGGGAGCTAAAACCCAGTCAGGACTGGTCAGTTGTCGTTCAGGGAACCAGTAAAATGTGGGTGTTTTTTTATCTGATGTGATGAATTAACTGGATGGTGTAGTGTTCATCTAGAGATGTTATTCAGGTTGTCAATGTTCTCTGGGAGACGTTAGCTTGACAACGGACGGGAGCTTTACCCCGTATACCTGGAGCTGGTGGCTCAGACTTCTTCAGATAGTTCATGGTCAGTAAAATCTGAGACTACTCCACTAGAAGAGGCCATCTAGAGGGTTGGGGTTAGTAATTCACTCCTGGTTACGCTGAAGTACGATCTCTGTTAGATTCCTTAACAAGGGAAACACCCCCGAGTCCCCAGACTACTCCAGATAAATCTACACTAAATCCACCAGTGTCTGGTAATGATGACAGTTTACAGCTGGTGCAGAGGTGTTTCACACATTGAACCGGCCATGAAGGCTCGGGTAATGAATGTTTTATCTCTTGTTTCAGATAAACAAACAGAGAGTGGGTTTTCAGAGAAAAATCCATTCAAGACTTGAAGTCAAGCTATTGAAAGTNACCAGGGCACAAGCTGTGCCAGAACATACCTGGGGGCGTTCTGGTACTACAACTGTCACGTAGCAAATCCTAACGGCGTCTACTGCTGGGGAGCGTCTTGCTCTCCAAGTTATGTTGGAGTTGAGTGGAGCGGCTGGAAGGGCAGTAACTACTCCCTGAAGACCATCAGCATGAAGATCCGTCCTGTCCAGTAAATCTGGAGGAAGTCATGAGCTGATAATAAAGTATATTTGAATTTGAATTTGAATTTGAATGTCTTTCCTTTAGTTTAAATACATTAGTTGACCCGTTGCTGAATAATGGTTCCTTCAGAAAGACCTCCTGCCAACATTTCAATAGGACTGAAAAAGGATCAACAGTCTGAAGATGGAACTTCCTACAGGCTGATTTCTTTATCACATGTGGTCTTTTGTAATATTAAAACTGCATTTTGGGGCCTATTGTATAATGTTGGTTCATAAGTCCATGACTTATGGTCTCGTCTCTTGACTGGACCATGGTGCTCTGTTGAAACTCAACAACCTTAATCATCTCTTGTATCCAGTTGGGTTGATTCCAGTTCTTCTCCCAGATGAAGCCCCCAGAATCTGCATGGCAGGAAGGAAACCATAGCTTCAAATTTCTACGTTATCCACAAAAGGGTCTTGACCTCTCAGACATCCAGAAATATCATCTCGTATGCTTCTAGCGAGGGTCCATGTCCAAGTTCCCCATAAAAACCTGAAATGACTGAAACTGGTCTGTACTACTGTACTGTTAAAGCATGGTGCATCATTCAGCGGTTAGAAGGTCCCATGGTCCCCTGGTCCCCTGGTCCCCTGGTCCCCTGGTCCCCTGGTACCCTTGTTCCCTGGTTCCCTGGTCCCCTGGTCCCCTGGACCCATGGTACCCTTGTTCCCTGGTCCCCTGGTCCCCTGGTACCCTGGTACCCTTGTTCCCTGGTCCCCTGGTCCCCTGGTCCCATGGTACCCTTGTTCCCTGGTCCCCTGGTCCCCTGGTCCCCTGGTACCCTTGTTCCCTGGTTCCCTGGTCCCCTGGTCCCCTGGTCCCATGGTACCCTTGTTCCCTGGTCCCTGGTCCCCTGGTCCCTGGTCCCCTGGTACCCTTGTTCCCTGGTCCCCTGGTTCCCTGGTCCCCTGGTCCCCTGGTCCCATGGTACCCTTGTTCCCTGGTCCCCTGGTCCCATGGTACCCTTGTTCCCTGGTCCCCTGGTCCCCTGGTTCCCTGGTCCCCTGGTACCCTTGTTCCCTGGTTCCCTGGTCCCCTGGTCCCATGGTACCCTTGTTCCCTGGTCCCCTGGTCCCCTGGTCCCCTGGTACCCTTGTTCCCTGGTTCCCTGGTCCCCTGGTCCCCTGGTCCTGGTACCCTGTTCCCTGGTCCCCTGGTACCCCGTACCCTGGTCCCCTGGTCCCCTGGTCCCTGTCCCCTGGCCCCTGGTACCCTGTTCCCTGGTCCCCTGGGTCCCCTGGTCCCCTCCCTGGTTCCCTGGTCCCTCCCTGGTCCCCCCCTGGTCCCGGTCCCTGGTCCCTGGTCCCATGGTCCCTTGTTCCCTGGGTCCCTGGTCCCATGGTACCCTTGTTCCCTGGTCCCCTGGTCCCCCTGGTCCCTGGTACCCTGGTCCCTTGTTCCCTTTCCCCTGGTCCCCGGGGTCCCCTTGTTCCCTGTCCCCTGTCCCTGGTCCCCTGGTCTGGTCCCTGGTACCCCTGGTCCCATGTCCCTGGTTCCCTGGTCCCCTGGTCCTGGTCCCCTGGTCCCTGTTCCCTGGTCCCCTGGTCCCCCCTGGTCCCTGGTCCCCTGGTCCCCTGGTACCTTGTTCCCGTGGTCCTTGTTTCCCTGGTCCCTGGTCCCCTGGTCCCCTGGTCCCCATGGTACCCTTGTTCCCTGGTACCCTTGTTCCCTGGTACCCATGTTCCCTGGTCCCCTGGTCCCATGGTACCCTGGGTCCCCTGGTTCCCTGGTCCCCTGGTACCCTTGTTCCCTGGTCCCCTGGTCCCATGGTACCTTGTTCCCTGGTCCCTGGTCCCCCTTGGTCCCTGTCCCTGGTCCCCCTGGTCCCCTCGTACCCTGGTTCCCTGTCCCCGGTCCCTCTTCCCCTGGTGTCCCTGGTCCCCCTGGTCCCATGGTACCCTTGTTCCCTGGTACCCTGTTCCCTGGTCCCTGGTACCCTTGTTCCCTGGTACCCTTGTTCCCCTGGTCCCCTGGTTCCCCTGGTCCCTGGTCCCATTGTACCCTTGGTACCTGGTCCTGGTCCCGTCCCTGGTCCCTGGTCCCTGGTACCCTTGTCCCCTGGTACCCATGTTCCCTGGTCCCCTGGTCCCCTGTCCCCTGGTACCCTTGTTCCCTGCTACCCTTGTTCCATGGTCCCTGGTCCCCTGGTTCCCTGGTCCCCTAGTCCCGTGGTCCCCTGGTACCCTTGTTCCTGGTCCCTGGTCCCTTAGTCCCCTGGTCCCCTGGTCCCATGGTACCCTTGTTCCCTGTCCCTGGTCCCTAGTCCCCTGGTCCCATGTACCCTTGTTCCCTGTCCCCTGGTCCCATGGTCCCCTGGTCCCATGGTACCCTGGTTCCCTGGTCCCCTGGTCCCCTGGTCCCATGGTACCCTTGTTCCCTGGTCCCCTGGTTCCCTGGTCCCCTGGTCCCATCGTCCCCCTGTCCCTGGTACCCTTGTTCCCTGGTCCCCTGGTCCCATGGTCCTTGTTCCCTGGTCCCCTGGTTCCCTGGTCCCCTGGTCCCATCGTCCCCTGGTCCCATGGTACCCTGGTTCCCTGGTCACCTAGTCCCCTGGTCCCATGGTACCCTTGTTCCCTGGTCCCCTGGTCCCCTAGTCCCCTGGTCCCATGGTACCCTTGTTCCCTGGTCCCCTGGTCCCCATGGTCCCCTGGTCCCATGGTACCCTGGTTCCCTGGTCCCCTGGTTCCATGGTGCCCTTGTTCCCTGGTCCCCTGGTTCCCTGGTTCCCCTGGTCCCATTCGGTCCCCTGGTCCCATGGTACCCTGTTCATGGTACCCTGTTCCCTGGTCCCTGTTCCCTGGTCCCCCCTGGTCCCATGGTACCCTTGTTCCCTGGTCCCCTGGTCATCTGTGGAAACACCACCTGTGGACATGTAAAATCCCAGATATTTGATGTCGTGTTCTGCTGTTGCTCCGAATGAGACAAACATTAGAAGAAAAAAAACGACCCAAAACTCATGTTTATAACAGCACCACCAGACTGTAGATAGAAAACAATAAATGACAGTAAAATAAACAAAAGTAAAGAAAGAAAATTCTGTTGTTTTTCAACGTTGCGTTGTTTGGCAACAGCTGGAACGTAAACATCAGTGGAAAGAAATAATTGCTTTTGTTTTAGAAATAAGGGACGGTTCTGAAAAGGACAAGACTCAGTCGTGAAGGGGCCTGGTGAGCTGATCACTTTGATTGATTCCTCAATCAAAGTGATCAGATGGGGCTGCTTTTATCTGAGACAACTGTTCCTGGTTCAGGTCTCTGTACTCTGTTCTCAGAGGGTCTGGGAGGCTGTGAGACCACAGAACTGGTGTCTCAGCTCAGATCTGGTTGGACTGGTTGGACGGTCTACTTTCTCCACTCATGTCCTCTTTGACGTGGCCACCTGCTGTTTGTCCATAAACCTGCAGCTTTGAAGACCAAACATCCACGTCGCTGGGGACCAGGGGACCAGGGAACAAGGGTACCCTGGTACCCTTGTTCCCTGGTCCCCTGGTCCCCTGGTCCCATGGTACCCTTGTTCCCTGGTCCCCTGGTTCCCTGGTCCCCTGGTACCCTTGTTCCCCTTGTTCCCTGGTCCCCTGGTCCCATGGTACACTTGTTCCCTGGTCCTCTGGTCCCCTGGTCCCCTGGTCCCATTGTACCCTTGTTCCCTGGTCCCCTGGTCCCCTGGTCCCATGGTACCCTTGTTCCCTGGTACCCTTGTTCCCTGGTACCCATGTTCCCTGGTCCCTGGTCCCTGGTCCCCTGGTTCCCTGGTCCCCTGGTACCCTTGTTCCCTGGTCCCCTGGTCCCATGGTACACTTGTTCCCTGGTCCCCTGGTCCCATGGTACCCTTGTTCCCTGGTCCCCTGGTTCCCTGGTCCCCTGGTCCCATCGTACCCTGGTTCCCTGGTCCCCTGGTACCCTTCTTCCCTTGTCCCCTGGTCCCCTGGTCCCATGGTACCCTTGTTCCCTGGTACCTATGTTCCCTGGTCCCATGGTACCCTTGTTCCCTGGTACCCTTGTTCCCTGGTCCCCTGGTTCCCTGGTCCCCTGGTCCCATGGTACCCTTGTTCCCTGGTACCCATGTTCCCTGGTCCTCTGGTCCCATGGTACCCTTGTTCCCTGGTACCCATGTTCCCTGGCCCCCTGGTCCCCTGGTACCCTTGTTCCCTGGTACCCTTGTTCCATGGTCCCCTGGTCCCCTGGTACCCTTGTTCCCTGGTACCCTTGTTCCCTGGTCCCCTGGTCCCCTGGTCCCATGGTACCCTTGTTCCCTGGTCCCCTAGTCCCGTGGTCCCCTGGTACCCTTGTTCCCTGGTCCCCTGGTCCCTTAGGTCCCCTGGTCCCCTGGTCCCATGGTACCCTTGTTCCCTGGTCCCCTGGTCCCCTAGTCCCCTGGTCCCATGGTACCCTTGTTCCCTGGTCCCCTGGTCCCATGGTCCCCTGGTCCCATGGTACCCTGGTTCCCTGGTCCCCTGGTCCCCTGGTCCCTGGTCCCATGGTACCCTGGTCCCTGGTCCCTGGTCCCTGGTCCCATGGTCCCCTGGTCCCCTGGTCCCATTGGTTCCCTTGGTTCCCTGGTCCCCTGGTCCCCTGGTCCCATGGTACCCTTGTTCCCTGGTCCCCTGGTCCCTGGTCCCATGGTCCCCTGGTTCCCATGGCCCCTGGTCCCATGGTACCCTGGTTCCCTGGTCCCCTGTCCCCTGGTCCCATGGTACCCTTGTTCCCTGGTCCCCTGGTCCCATGGTCCCCTGGTCCCATGGTACCCTGGTTCCCTGGTCCCCTGGTCCCCTGGTCCCATGGTACCCTTGTTCCCTGGTCCCCTGGTTCCCTGGTCCCCTGGTCCCATCGTCCCCTGGTCCCATGGTACCCTTGTTCCCTGGTCCCCTGGTCCCCTGGTCCCATGGTACCCTTGTTCCCTGGTCCCCTGGTTCCCTGGTCCCCTGGTCCCCTCGTCCCCTGGTCCCATGGTACCCTGGTTCCCTGGTCACCTAGTCCCCTGGTCCCATGGTACCCTTGTTCCCTGGTCCCCTGGTCCCATGGTCCCCTGGTCCCATGGTACCCTGGTTCCCTGGTCCCCTGGTCCCCTGGTCCCCTGGTCCCTGGTCCCTGGTACCCTTGGTTCCCTGGTCCCTGGTCCCCCTGGTCCCCTGGTCCCTGCCCCTGGTCCCATGGTACCCTGTTCCCTGGTCCCCTGGTCCCCTGGTCCCATGGTACCCTTGTTCCCTGGTCCCCTGGTTCCCTGGTCCCCTGGTCCCATCGTCCCCTGGTCCCATGGTACCCTGGTTCCCTGGTCACCTAGTCCCCTGGTCCCATGGTACCCTTGTTCCCTGGTCCCCTGGTCATCTGTGGAAACACCACCTGTGGACATGTAAAATCCCAGATATTTGATGTCGTGTTCTGCTGTTGCTCCGAATGAGACAAACATTAGAAGAAAAAAAACGACCCAAAACTCATGTTTATAACAGCACCACCAGACTGTAGATAGAAAACAATAAAAGACAGTAAAAAAACAAAAGTAAAGAAAGAAAGAAAATTCTGTTGTTTTTCAACGTTGCGTTGTTTGGCAACAGCTGGAACGTAAACATCAGTGGAAAGAAATAATTGCTTTTGTTTTAGAAATAAGGGACGGTTCTGAAAAGGACAAGACTCAGTCGTGAAGGGGCCTGGTGAGCTGATCACTTTGATTGATTCCTCAATCAAAGTGATCAGATGGGGCTGCTTTTATCTGAGACACCTGTTCCTGGTTCAGGTCTCTGTACTCTGTTCTCAGAGGGTCTGGGAGGCTGTGAGACCACAGAACTGGTGTCTCAGCTCAGATCTGGTTGGACTGGTTGGACGGTCTACTTTCTCCACTCATGTCCTCTTTGACGTGGCCACCTGCTGTTTGTCCATAAACCTGCAGCTTTGAAGACCAAACATCCACGTCTGTGGTTTGTCCTCGAGCAGATGAGTTAACTAGATGAAAGCCCAGCCTCCCAGCAGTGGAGCATCTCCAGCAGGTCCAGGTCTCCAGCAGGTCCAGGTCTCCAGCAGGTCCAGGTCTCCAGCAGGTCCAGGTCTCCAGCAGGTTCAGGTCTCCAGCAGGTCCAGGTCTCCAGCAGGTTCAGGTCTCCTGCAGGTCCAGGTCTCCAGCAGGTCCAGGTCTCGGTCCTCTAGCCCGTCACCTCAACCATGTGGTCAGATCTGGGTTTGACCTTCGACAGAGACTTGACCTTTCGATAAACAGATTGACTCTGTTGTCACGGCGAGTTTTATTCAGCTTCAACTCCTACCTGAGGTCAAGGTCTACCTGAGTCCAGGTGACATTGAGAAAGACGTCCGTCCTCGTATCAGTTCCTGCAACGCTCTTTATTCTGGAACCAGACTTTTCTGCTGCTGCTCGACTGACACTCACCTGTCCTGCTATAACTTTATTGTTTTTAATAATGCTCTCTATTTGTTTTTAATGCTGTGAAGCACTTTGGTCATTTAGGCTGTTGAGACGTGCTATACAGATAAAAGCTGACAGATTGGTTGGTTTATGCTAATCAATCATGTGGATCACCCTGAGCAGCAGCACCTGAGAGTTAATTAATAAGCGTGATTTAACTACATGTGTCTTTTTCTCTTGTCCTGTCTTCAGAGACAGTTTCAGATTTCAGTTGTTAAAACAGTGAGATTGTATTTATTGTTCCTTTATTATCAGTTTGGAGGCAGCGATCAGAGTCTGGTCCTAATCGCTGTGACGATCAGGTGCTGACCTTTGGAGCGACTACATGAGACCGCCTCACAGGTAGATAACACAGGTAGACCAGCTGCGAACACACAGACTTCATCCACCAGCGTCTGAAACTCCTCGTGCTACAGGTGAGTACGGCTACCTGGACTCCGTTAGAAAACTGACTCGGATCAGATTTAACCTGGAGACGGCAGAAAACAACATCAAAGTGATTTTTTTTAAAAACAAAACTCAAACTGTCCAGCTCAGACCTGTGATCAGTTAAAACAGGATGAAATGATCGCTGGAGTTAAAAATACAATAACCAACGTTCAATCCAGCCAACATGAGGGTTAATCTGAGACATTAACCAGCTAAAACAAGAACAAGAACAACGCAAATGTTGACTTGGAATCCAGTTTTTAAAAACTGAATCTGGCACTTTGGGCTAAAACATGCAGTTCCTCTACCGACCACTAGAGGCTGCAGTTACTCTACTGACCACTAGAGGCTGCAGTTACTCTACTGACCACTAGAGGCTGCAGTTCCTCTACCGACCACTAGAGGCTGCAGTTACTCTACTGACCACTAGAGGCTGCAGTTACTCTACTGACCACTAGAGGCTGCAGTTACTCTACTGACCACTAGAGGCTGCAGTTCCTCTACCGACCACTAGAGGCTGCAGTTACTCTACTGACCACTAGAGGCTGCAGTTACTCTACTGACCACTAGAGGCTGCAGTTCCTCTACCGACCACTAGAGGCTGCAGTTACTCTACTGACCACTAGAGGCTGCAGTTACTCTCTACCTGACCACTAGAGGCTGCAGTTACTCTACTGACCACTAGACTAGAGGCTGCAGTTACTCTACTGACCACTAGAGGCTGCAGTTACTCTACTGACCACTAGAGGCTGCAGTTCCTCTACCGACCACTAGAGGCTGCAGTTCCTCTACTGACCACTAGAGGCTGCAGTTCCTCTACTGACCACTAGAGGCTGCAGTTCCTCTACTGACCACTAGAGGCTGCAGTTCCTCTACCGACCGCTAGAGGCTGCAGTTCCTCTACTGACCACTAGAGGCTGCAGTTACTCTACTGACCACTAGAGGCTGCAGTTACTCTACTGACCACTAGAGGCTGCAGTTCCTCTACCGACCACTAGAGGCTGCAGTTACTCTACTGACCACTAGAGGCTGCAGTTACTCTATTGACCACTAGAGGCTGCAGTTACTCTACTGACCACTAGAGGCTGCAGTTACTCTACTGACCACTAGAGGCTGCAGTTACTCTACTGACCACTAGAGGCTGCAGTTACTCTACCGACCACTAGAGGCTGCAGTTACTCTACTGACCACTAGAGGCTGCAGTTACTCTACTGACCACTAGAGGCTGCAGTTACTCTACTGACCACTAGAGGCTGCAGTTACTCTACTGACCACTAGAGGCTGCAGTTACTCTACTGACCACTAGAGGCTGCAGTTACTCTACTGACCACTAGAGGCTGCAGTTCCTCTACCGACCACTAGAGGCTGCAGTTACTCTACTGACCACTAGAGGCTGCAGTTCCTCTACCGACCACTAGAGGCTGCAGTTCCTCCACCGACCACCAGAGGCTGCAGTTCCTCTACTGACTACTAGGTTCTAGGCATTTGCCGATTTTGCTAGTAAAAGTGGCATATTATGCTAGTGGCAGTGCTCGTTTTTTGCCCAAATTATGCTCAAATTATGCTCGCTTTTTTAAAAATATGCCTTTTTTTTTTTAATTATTCTGTGCACAAACTTTACAACTCACAAGACAAGTGTATTTTATTAACCCTGGCCTGACGTTCTGGGCCCGGTTGTTCAAATAGCTTGCTAACCATCGCGTGTAGCAGAGCGTGACACAGTTTGCGCAAGGTTTTGCACTCAAATTGCCTCCAGTTACCATGGTAAAGTATGCAAATTTTGAGTAAACAACGAACTGTGAGAGCTAGCAGCGCGCGCTGGGTTTCAAAACAAATAAAAACAAATACAGTGAAAATTAAACCATGCAGTTTCTGACAAAGCCCTGGATAACAAATTTAACATTGAATAATGTAATAATAATAATAATAATTGCAATCACAAAATAGGAGTGGAACCAACTGTTTATAGTAATCTATCGTTTTTAGTAGCTGAGATCTTCGTTTTCTTGAATTATTCTAAAATTGTGCTATTAAGACAAGAAAATATACGGATTATGCTAGCAGTGCTACTTTTGGAAAAAGGGCAAAAATTATGCTCAATTTCTTTAGATTATGCCAAAAATTATGCTAGCACAATCGGCGCCCACTAGGTTCTGGCTCCAACAGTGAGTCTCCATTGACCTCCATGTTTAAATGTCTATTTACTTCAGCTATTGAACACTTTCAGAGAACTTGACCACTGAGCTTTGATTAAAAGACACTAATCAGTTCCTATTTTAAAAGTTAATATGTTGCAAAAATCAACATTTTTTCTTCTGTAATGACCACTTATTGCAAAAAATAAGTTTTGATTTTTTTTTTCTCTGAAGTTGAAAAAAATTTTGTGAAATTTGCAAAACTTTTCTGAACAAAAAGTTTTGAAGAATATAACTTTTTCTGACAAAACTGACACTTTTTTGAAAATTTGTATTTTTTAAATTGTTCTTTTCATGAAAACTGCAAATATTCTCTTAAACTGAGCCTTTTCCCACAGATTAATTGCATTTTTGCCCCTCATAAAATTGAGTTTTTGTCTTGAAAAATTTGCGAAATCTTTCATGACACTAAAAACTGACTTAAAAAAAACCAAACCTACTCTTTCAGAGAAAATTCTATTTTTTCCCTGTCTTGTGAATAAAAACCCAACGAGGCATAATTGTTCTTATTTGACAGAAAATGTTTTGTTTGTTCTTGAACAGGAAAAACTATCTGAACCTGCAGGTTTAGATCTTCATCTACAGCTTCTTGATGTTTTCTTGCATAATGTTCAGTTTTTTTCCAAAATTTTACCCCCAAAACTGAGATTTTTTTCTGACAAAAGAAAAAGACCTTTTCACAAAGAATCACATATATTTTTTATATATATAATTGTGGCTGTTTTTCCCCAAAACAGTAATAAATCTTTTCTATGAAAATCACCATTTTTTTCAGAAACATTTAAACTGTCAGTGAGGCCTCTGGACTCTTAAACTGAAGTTATCTGAATATCTGTTTAAAAAGGAGAGTAAAAAGACAGGATGAAGGCTTGGAGTTTATTTTTTAGATGTTTGTTTTGCATTCCTCTTATCTTTTATGAACTTGCACATTTAAATTAGTTTAGTCTCTGTTATCTCTGTACGGGTCGTAAAACACTTTGAGCTGGGAAAGAAAAACGCTGAATAAATACACCTTTGTTTTCTATCACTCGTTATAAATATGGAACCATATAAATATGTTTCTGATAATCAGGGTCTGATTCAGAACTTTTGTTTCTAGAGAAGAGTTGCTTCAATGAGAAACAAATCTGTAAACTGAGGATCAATCTTAGTTCAAGGTCACATTAACACATTCAGCACTTTTTAAAACCAACAGGTGTCAAAGATCTTTACAGTCAAATAAAATATACAATTTAAAAGAATAATCTAATGAAAGACCATTAAATGTTTAACAGCAGAATAAATAAGAATAATAATTTTAAAAACTAAACTAATTAACAAGTTCTCTGCAGTAATCTAATCAAGAGCTGATAAAAACATGAACTTCTTCCAGTTTCCTGGAAGGGAGATAAAGATTGACCTTGGTAATTGATCCTGGATGGAAAATGTTCAACGTATCATCTCAACTGGTCTGTTCAGGGGCGCCGCTAGGGATTTTGGGCCCCATGAAAAGAATCTTTACCGGGCCCCCCAACACAGCGGCGAAATTTGTTGATGCTATTTTTGATCATCATTAGGGGCCTCTCTGGGCCCCCCTCAATCATGGGCCCCTATAATCCGTATCCTTTACCCCCCCTTTTCGGCGCCCCAGGGTCTGTTTATTGGACTTCAGAACTTCTAAAACCACCGGCAGGTTTCTGACAGCAGAACAACCAGCAGGAAAACCGATTACTTCAGTCTTGATGAGCTTCATCCAGGTTTTAATAAACCTCCTCAGCAAACAGTGGAAGGAAATCTTCTGTCTCCTGAAGACAGACCTCAGTGGAAACATGGAGACAACAGGACGGTGAGGGAACAGATGAAGCTCAGACAATCTGATTTAATTTAAATCTTTTCTAAAATGGACAGAAAGCAGTGAAGCAGTGAAGAAGTGAAGCGATGCCAGAACTGAGGTTATATGATCACATTTCTGGTCCCACTTGGGATGACTGATCTGAACCAACAACAGTTCATCCTTGTGGACTGGACTAATATGGTCGTATCTCCTGGTTCTAGTCAGGACCAGTGCAGAGACCTCAGGACTGGACTAATGTGGTCGTATCTCCTGGTTCTAGTCAGGACCGGTTCAGAGACCTCAGGACTGGACTAATATGGTCGTATCTCCTGGTTCTAGTCAGGACCGGTGCAGAGACCTCAGGACTGGACTAATACGGTCGTATCTCCTGGTTCTGGTTCTAGTCAGGACCAGTGCAGAGGTTCTACCTCAGGACTGGACTAATATGGTCGTATCTCCTGGTTCTAGTCAGGACCGGTGCAGGTCAGTTCTGGATGTCCTGCAGCTGTCTCACAGCTGGTTTAGAGCCCAGTGATCAGGCCGTTACAGTCGTCTAACCTGGTGGAGACCAACGCATGGATTAGTCTTCCTAAATCTGGTTTAGACACTATTCCTTTGACTCTGGCAATGTTTTTAGATGGTAAAAAGCTGCTGATGTTATTGCTTTAATGTTTCTGTTAAAGTTCAAGTCTGAATCCAATATTATTCAAGTCTGAATCCAATAAAGGCAGCAGTGGGCCCCAACTGGAGCCGTGGGGTCCCCCACAACAGAGACAGGGGGGCCACTGAAGAAGAACGTTCAGCCAGCTGCTCAGAAAAGCTCCCGTCAGTCAGATATGACTGAAAGTAACAAAACAAAAATGAACTCTAATTGATAACCTGAGATGTTGTTAGGTGTGGATAGTAGACAGTATATTTATAACTTTGGTTTACCGTATCAAAACCAGTGGTTAACTCTGAAACCACTGAATCAGCAGACGTACCTGCATCAGGTCCGTGATATTCAACTCATGTGTCCTGCAGAACTTTGAGGAGACATGGAGTTCATCCTTTGTCCTTTAAAGACAGGAGGATGAGCAGAAACTCAACAGGAGGTCTAGGGTGTGTCCTTTGTCATGTGTCAGACTTCAGGGGTCTTCCGGTATCTTCTGAAATGTTCTGCTGTGGTCCACAGGCATCATGGTGTCCCGGAGCTGCTGTCTGCAGGCGACACTGATCATCCTCCTCATCGTCATGACGACTGTCTCCGTGGCGCTGATCACAGTGATGGTCACTAGGACAAAGGAGACAGGTGAGACGTGACTCCTTACGTCCACAGATGAGATTTCATACGCAGTTGAAAACAGTCGCTGATGACGACGTTGCCTCCTCCTGAGGGAGCGTAGCCCGTAACCCTGACAACCAACGGGATTTAAACCCCCACAACTGACAGCCGTTAGACTTTAACTGACGTTCTTGTTCACTGCAGACAAACTAAAGTCCGTCACTGTCGTCCTGTCAGAACCAAAGCGTCAGGACCCGCCTTACCTGATCGGAGTGGGCCGGGCCGACTGCACCGGACCACCGGCTGAAATCCCTCTGGTCAGTACCTGGAACTCAGTACAGTTTTCTCTGTGTCTTTACTCGTTCCACAAAACAATGAAGCCAAAAAATATTTAAAATAAAAAACCAATGTGGCCATCCAAGTACCCCCATACTGGTTCTGAAGGATTCAAGAGTTCCAGCCCACTGCTGCTGAGCATCAGCATCATCAGCATCAGCATCATCAGCATCAGCATCATCAGCATCATCAGCATCAGCAGCATCATCATCATCATCAGCATCATCATCATCAGCATCATCAGCATCATCATCATCATCATCAGCATCATCATCATCAGCATCATCAGCATCAGCATCAGCATCATCATCGTTATAGACCTCTAGAATATCTGATGTTTGCTCCAGACCACCAAACTGCTATTCAGTTATACAAAAAAACCTTGTGATTCTTTATTACCAGCTTGAGATTTGTTTTTCTGAAGAAAAAAACTGGCAACTGTTTTCCTTTTTATGAGAAAAATTAGAAACTTTTTGCAGCAAAGAGTCATTTTATGAGAAAAAAAATAACTTGATTATTTGTGAAAAAATCACATTTAGAAAAAAATATAATTCATCAAAACATTTTTTGCAAGAAAAGTTTAGATTTTATTTGAAAACAATAGTAATTCTTCACCAAAATGTTGACATTATTCAAGAAATGATAGTGTACCAGTATCGTTCATCTCTACTGGTCTGAACTGATCTCTACTGGTCTGTACTGGTCTTAACTGGTCTGAACTGGTCTTTACTGGTCTTAACTGATCTGAACTGGTCTGGTTTAGGTTTAGTGGATCCAGGTTTAGAGGCTCCAGATTTAGAGGGTCCAGGTTTAGAGGCTCCAGGTTTAGTTAGTCCAGGTTTAGTTGGTCCAGGTTTAGTTAGTCCAGGTTTAGAGGGTCCAGGTTTAGTGGTTCCAGGTTTAGTTAGTCCAGGTTTAGAGGTTCCAGGTTTAGTTAGTCCAGGTTTAGAGGCTCCAGGTTTAGTGGTTCCAGGTTTAGTGGTTCCAGGTTTAGAGGCTCCAGGTTTAGAGGGTCCAGGTTTAGTTGGTCCAGGTTTAGTTAGTCCAGGTTTAGTTAGTCCAGGTTTAGTTATTCCAGGTTTAGTTAGTCCAGGTTTAGTTAGTCCAGGTTTAGTTATTCCAGGTTTAGTTAGTCCAGGTTTAGTTAGTTCCAGGTTTAGTTAGTCCAGGTTTAGTTATTCCAGGTTTAGTTAGTCCAGGTTTAGTGGTTCCAGGTTTAGTTAGTCCAGGTTTAGAGGCTCCAGGTTTAGTGGTTCCAAGTTTAGTTAGTCCAGGTTTAGTGGTTCCATGTTTAGTTAGTCCAGGTTTAGTGGTTCCAGGTTTAGTTAGTCAAGGTTTAGAGGCTCCAGGTTTAGTGGTTCCAGGTTTAGTTAGTCCAGGTTTAGTTAGTCCAGGTTTAGTAGTTCCAGGTTTAGAGGGTTAGGGTTTAGTTAGTCCAGCTTTAGTTAGTCCAGGTTTAGTTAGTCCAGGTTTAGAGGCTCCAGGTTTAGAGGCTCCAGGTTTAGGGGATCCAGGTTTAGTGGTTCCAGGTTTAGTTAGTCCAGGTTTAGTGGTTCCAGGTTTAGAGGGTCCAGGTTTAGTGGTTCCAGGTTTAGTTAGTCCAGGTTTAGTTAGTCCAGGTTTAGTGGTTCCAGGTTTATGAAGGGTTAGGGTTAGTGAATATGAAGCATTTCTGTTTGATGGTGTCAAAGTGAAAGTAAATGTGATTATAGTTTTACTCCACCTGCAGATGGGCTACGCCAACCCTCAGCAGACGGCTGCAGGCATCCACACCCGCCTGTACAGCCGAGCCTTCATCGTGGACGACGGGGGGAGGAGGGTGGTGTTTGTGACTGCAGACGTGGGGATGATTTCCCAGAGGCTCCGCCTGGAGGTAACCAGCGCCACCACCTGGACAGGTGTTCAGCGTCTTTATTCAGCAGAGATGAGTCAGCTTCCTCCAAACCTCCACCTGGTTCAGATCCTTCTGTTCTCATCAACATCTGAAATCTCAGATCAGGAAACACGAGATGATTTATCTCCTTTTAAATGTAATTGACTTGGAGGCCCCATATTCTTAAATATACCATGAATGTGTCTGTTAAAATATTTATTTTTTACTTGAGATAAATTTTACATGTTTTTTACATGTTCCTGTTCTTTAGTTTTCCAGCAACCTAGAATTGTGAAGTATTTTTTTAATTTTCAGTGTTTCATCATAACTGTGTTGTAACAAGTCTGTTTTAACTAATTTGATCTAAAATTCAGATGTTTTTTTAACCACCCATTTCAAACCCCTGAACATCTAAACTGGAAACCAGTAAAAACATCCTGCTGCAGGGACAGACCACTTCACTGACAGTCACTTTCATTTTTATATTGTTCATTTTGTTCATTTATTTATTTATTATTGTTGGGTTTTAAGGGTTGAACACAAATGCTGAAGACAACAGTAATCAACAAAAACCCTGTAATCTTTAAAAACAGGATTAAAACTAATCAACAAAAGCAGAAACGGCAGGACAGGAACGCAAGGAACAACAGTAGAAACCCCAGGGTGGAGGAACCTCAGGGTGAGGAACCTCAGGGTGAAGAAACCCCAGGGTGTAGGAACCTCAGGGTGGAGAACCTCAGGGTGGAGGAACCTCAGGGTGGAGAACCTCAGGGTGGAGGAACCTTAGGGTGGAGGAACCTCAGGGTGGAGGAACCTCAGGGTGGAGGAACCTTAGAGTGAGGAACCTCAGGGTGAGAAATGTCAGGGTGGAGGAACCTCAGGGTGGAGGAACCTCAGGGTGGAGGAACCTTAGAGTGAGGAACCTCAGGGTGAGAAATGTCAGGGTGGAGGAACCTTAGGGTGGAGGAACCTCAGGGTGGAGGAACCTTAGGGTGAAAGAACCTTAGGGTGGAGGAACCTCAAGGTGGAGGAACTTTAGGGTGGAGGAACCTCAGGGTGGAGGAACCTCAGGGTGGAGGAACCTCAGGGTGGAAGGAACCTCAGGGTGGAGGAACCTCAGGGTGGAGGAACCTCAGGGTGGAGGAACCTCAGGGTGGAGGAACCTCAGGGTGAAGGAACCTCAGGGTGGAGGAACCTCAGGGTGGAGGAACCCCAGGGTGGAGAACCTCAGGGTGAGGAACCTCAGGGTGGAGGAACCTCAGGTGGAGGAACCTTATGGTAGAGAACCCTCGGGGTGAAGGAACCTCAGGGTGGAGGAACCTCAGGGTGGAGGAACCTCAGGGTGGAGGAACCTCAGGGTGGAAGAACCTCAGGGTGAGGAACCTCAGGGTCGAGGAACCTCAGGGTGGAGGAACCTCAGGGTGGAGGAACCTCAGGGTGAAGAACCCCAGGGTGGAGGAACCTCAGGGTGAGAAATGTCAGGGTGGAGGAACCTCAGGGTGGAGGAACCTCAGGGTGGAGGAACCTCAGGGTGAAGAACCCCAGGGTGGAGGAACCTCAGGGTGAGAAATGTCAGGGTGGAGGAACCTCAGGGTGGAGGAACCTCAGGGTGAGGAACCTTATGGTGGAGAACCCTTAGGGTGAGGAACCTCAGGGTGGAGGAACCTCAGGGTGAGGAACCTCAGGGTGAGGAACGTCAGGGTGGAGGAACCTCAGGGGGAAGAAACCCCAGGGTGGAGGAACCTTAGGGTGGAGGAACCTTAGAGTTAGGAACCTCAGGGTGAGGAACCTCAGGGTGGAGGAACCTCAGGGTGGAGTAACCTCAGGGTGAAAGAACCTCAGGGTGAGGAACCTCAAGGTGGAGGAACCTCAGGGTGAAGGAACTTCAGGGTGAGGAACCTCGGGTGGAAGAACCTCAGGGTGAGGAACTTCAGGGTGGAGGAACCTCAGGGTGGAGGAACCTCAGGGTGAAGAACCCCAGGGTGGAGGAACCTCAGGGTGAGAAATGTCAGGGTGGAGGAACCTCAGGGTGGAGGAACCTCAGGGTGAGGAACCTTATGGTGGAGAACCCTCAGGGCGAGGAACCTCAGGGTGGAGGAACCTCAGGGTGAGGAACCTCAGGGTGAGGAACGTCAGGGTGGAGGAACCTCAGGGGGAAGAAACACCAGGTTGAGGAACCTCAGGGTGGAGGAACCTTAGAGTTAGGAACCTCAGGGTGAGGAACCTCAGGGTGGAGTAACCTCAGGGTGAAAGAACCTCAGGGTGAGGAACCTCAAGGTGGAGGAACCTCAGGGTGAAGGAACTTCAGGGTGAGGAACCTCAGGGTGGAAGAACCTCAGGGTGAGGAACCTCAGGGTGGAGGAACCTCAGGGTGAGGAACCTTAGGGTGGAGAACCCTCAGGGTGGAGAACCCTCAGGGTGGAGGAACCTCAGGGTGTAGGAACCTCAGGGTGGAGGAACCTCAGGGTGTAGGAACCTCAGGGTGGAGGAACCTCAGGGTGGAGCACCAGGAAGAGGGGAACAGACTTAAATAACACCAGGAACAAACGAGACGCAGGTGCAAACATCCAGGTAGATGAACAGGAAGTAAAGCAGCTCTCAACAGGAGAAACAGTGAAGCAGGAAATAAAGTTAACAAACCCTGAAACACAAAAACCAGACCCACAAAATCAAGCCCAAACTGGGCCACACTGTAATGGACATGCAGTCATCTGGACCTGGACCTGGACCTGGACCTGGACCTGGACCTGGACCTGGACCCGGACCCGGACCCGGACCCGGACCCGGACCCGGACCCGGTCCCGGACCTGGACCCGGACCCGGACCCGGACCCGGACCCGGACCCGGACCTGGACCTGGACCCAGACCCGGACCCGGACCCGGTCCCGGTCCCGGTCCCGGACCCGGACCCGGTCCCGGTCCCGGACCTGGACCCGGACCCGGACCCGGACCCGGACCCGGACCCGGACCCGGACCCGGACCTGGACCCAGACCCGGACCCGGTCCCGGTCCCGGTCCCGGACCCGGACCCGGACCCGGACCCGGACCTGGACCCAGACCCGGACCCGGACCCAGACCTGGACCCAGACCCGGACCCGGACCCAGAGCTGGACCTGGACCTGGACCTGGACCTGGACCCAGACCTGGACCTGGACCTGGACCTGGACCTGGTCCTGGACCTGGACCTGGTCCTGGACCTGGACCTGGACCTGGACCTGGACCTGGACCTGGACCTAGTCCTGGACCTGGACCTGGACCCGGTCCTGGTCCTGGTCCTGGACCTGGTCCTGGACCTGGACCTGGTCCTGGACCTGGACCTGGACCCGGACCCGGTCCTGGACCTGGTCCTGGACCCGGTCCTGGACCTGGACCTGGACCTGGTTCCAGGCCTGTACTGTGTCTCGGTTCGTCCCGTGTGGTTGATTAAATCCTTTTGTCCATGTCCAGGTGTTGCGGGCGCTGCAGGTGAAGTACGGGCACCTGTACCGGCAGGACAACGTGGTTCTGAGCGGGACTCACACTCACTGCGGTCCGGCCGGGTTCTTCCAGTACACCCTGTTCATGATCACCAGTAACGGCTACATCAAAGCGTCCATGGAGCCGCTGGTCAACGGGATCGTCAAGGTCGGTCCGTCCTCATGGACGTCACTTCCTCCAGACGTTTATCAGTTGCTTCTTTCATAAAAGCAAATTTTCTCACAAATGTAAAAAAACTACGACGTTTTAACTTAATTTTACTAAGAACCTCATATGATCCCAACTGTCTGTCCTAAATTCAAGGATTTTTGCTGAATAATTACAAATTTCAAATATTAGTTTTAGAACCTTTGTTTTAGAAATTGAATTTTTCTCATCAGTTCTCGTATTTGCCAAAATTGTGAGTTTTTTTTAAGTAAATGTATGACTTAGTGTTTGAAACATACAAATTAAAAATAACTTAATAACTTAATGTCCTCAATCAAAACGTTTTGTTTTAACTTTTTAACTCAAGATAACAATTTTTTGTTAAATATTAACTTTCAACTTTAGCGCCACCTGCAGTCTACCTGTGCACCTGCCTTCATGTGGGCGTGGCCTAAATTTACTCTTTGGTTTAGCATAAATAAAGCTGACGTGACTTGTATCTGGTGAAAAAATAAAATAAGATAAACATGACAGACCTGATAATCCGAACCATCTTCTTTGTCAGTGTTTTCTAGAACTGCGTAAGATTTAAAAAAAAAAAAGAAAAAAGAAGAGAATTCAGGAAGAAAAGTAAAAAGGGAAGTGTTTTAATATTTGATATGTTTACTGTGTCTTGTTGGGATTAAAATAAGAGATATTTTCTGTTTTCATTCATAATAATTAACTTGTTTTGGTACTGGAGGCTTTATGATGGGCTAAACTGAACCTGAACCCCTGCACCTGAATCTGAACCCCTGCACCTGAATCTGAACTCCTGAACCTGAACCCCTGCACCTGAACCTGAACCCCTGCACCTGAATCTGAACCCCTGAACTCCACTTTAAACATGTTCTACATCTAAAGATTTCTGTAACGATCTTCAACGGTTTATTCCTCGTGCGGTAAAGTCAGACTGTGACATCACAGAGCGGTTCAGTGATGTCAGCCTTGTCTCCAGAGCATAGACCACGCCCACAACAACATGAGGCCGGGCAGGATTTACAGGAACAGAGGACAGCTGGAGGACAGCAGCCTGAACAGAAGTCCTCACTCGTACCTGAACAACCCCGAAGATGAAAGGAACAGGTGAGTGAACACCTGAGCACATGACCTTCATCTGTGGAACCACATGACCCTCATCAGTAGAACCACATGACCCTCATCAGTAGAACCACACGACCCTCATCAGTAGAACCACATGACCTTCATCAGTAGAACCACAGGACCCTCATCAGTAGAACCACATGACCTTCATCAGTAGAACCACACAACCCTCATCAGTAGAACCACACGACCTTCATCAGTAGAATCACATGACCCTCATCAGTAGAACAACATGACCTTCATCAGTAGAACCACTCGACCTTCATCAGTAGAACCACATGACCCTCATCAGTAGAACCACACGACCTTCATCAGTAAAACCACATGACCTTCATCAGTAGAACCACATGACCCTCATCAGTAGAACCACACGACCCTCATCTGTAGAACCACACGACCTTCATCAGAAGAACCACTCGACCTTCATCAGTAGAACCACACGACCCTCATCTGTAGAACCACACGACCTTCATCAGAAGAACCACTTGACCTTCATCAGTAGAACCACACGACCTTCATCAGTAGAACCACTCACCTTCATCAGTAGAACCACACACCCTCATCAGAACCCACATGACCTTCATCAGTAGAACCACACGACCTTCATCAGTAGAACCACATGACCTTCATCAGTAGAACCACATGACCCTCATCAGTAGAACCACACGACCCTCATCTGTAGAACCACACGACCTTCATCAGTAGAACCACACGACCTTCATCAGTAAAACCACATGACCTTCATCAGTAGAACCACATGACCCTCATCAGTAGAACCACACGACCCTCATCTGTAGAACCACACGACCTTCATCAGAAGAACCACTCGACCTTCATCAGTAGAACCACACGACCCTCATCTGTAGAACCACACGACCTTCATCAGAAGAACCACTTGACCTTCATCAGTAGAACCACACGACCCTCATCAGTAGAACCACTCGACCTTCATCAGTAGAACCACAAGACCTTCATCAGTAGAACCACATGACCTTCATCAGTAGAACCACACGACCTTCATCAGTAGAACCACATGACCTTCATCAGTAGAACCACATGACCTTCATCAGTAGAACCACATGACCTTCATCAGTAGAACCACATGACCTTCATCAGTAGAACCACATGACCCTCATCAGTAGAACCACTCGACCCTCATCAGTAGAACCACACAACCCTCATCAGTAGAACCACACGACCTTCATCAGTAGAACCACACGACCTCATCAGTAGAACCACACGACCTTCATCAGAAGAACCACACGACCTTCATCAGAAGAACCACTCGACCTTCATCAGTAGAACCACATGACCTTCATCAGAAGAACCACACGACCCTAATCAGTAGAACCACACAACCTTCATCAGTAGAACCACATGACCCTCATCAGTAGAACCACACGACCTTCATCAGTAGAACCACACGACCTCATCAGTAGAACCACATGACCTTCATCAGTAGAACCACATGACCCTCATCAGTAGAACCACTCCACCCTCATCAGTAGAACCACACAACCTTCATCAGTAGAACCACATGACCCTCATCATAGAACCACATGACCCTCATCAGTAGAACCACACGACCTTCATCAGTAGAACCACATGACCCTCATCAGTAGAACCACACGACCTTCATCAGTAGAACCACACGACCTCATCAGTAGAACCACATGACCTTCATCAGTAGAACCACATGACCCTCATCAGTAGAACCACTCGACCCTCATCAGTAGAACCACACGACCTTCATCAGTAGAACCACACGACCCTCATCAGTAGAACCACATGACCTTCATCAGTAGAACCACATGACCCTCATCAGTAGAACCACATGACCTTCATCAGCAGAACCACTCGACCCTCATCAGTAGAACCACACGACCTTCATCAGTAGAACCACATGACCTTCATCAGTAGAACCACATGACCCTCATCAGTAGAACACACGACCCTCATCAGTAGAACCACACGACCCTCATCAGTAGAACCACATGACCTTCATCAGTAGAAACCACACAACCTTCATCAGTAGAACCACACGACCTTCATCAGTAGAACCACATAACCTTCATCAGTAGAACCACACGACCTTCATCAGTAGAACCACATGACCTTCATCAGTAGAACCACTGACCCTTCATCAGTAGAACCACACGACCTTCATCAGTAGAACCACATACCTTCATCAGTAGAACACACGACCTTCATCAGTAGAACCACATGACCTTCATCAGTAGAACCACTCGACCCTCATCAGTAGAACCACACGACCTTCATCAGTAGAACCACATAACCTTCATCAGTAGAACACACGACCTTCATCAGTAGAACCACACGACCTTCATCAGTAGAACCACACCTTCATCAGAACCACTCATCAGTAGAACCACACGACCTTCATCAGTAGAACCACATGACCTTCATCAGTAGAACCACATCAACCTTCATCAGTAGAACCACACGACCCTCATCAGTAGAACCACACGACCTTCATCAGTAGAACCACATAACCTTCATCAGTAGAACACACGACCTTCATCAGAAGAACCACACGACCCTCATCAGTAGAACCACACGACCTTCATCAGTAGAACCACACGACCTTCATCAGAAGAACCACATGACCTTCATCAGTAGAACCACACGACCTTCATCAGTAGAACCACATAACCTTCATCAGTAGAACACACGACCTTCATCAGTAGAACCACTCGACCCTCATCAGTAGAACCACACGACCTTCATCAGTAGAACCACATAACCTTCATCAGTAGAACACACGACCTTCATCAGTAGAACCACACGACCCTCATCAGTAGAACCACACGACCCTTCATCAGTAGAACCACACACCCTTCATCAGTAGAACCACACGACCCTCATCAGTAGAACCACACGACCTTCATCAGTAGAAACACCACCTCATCACCTTCACATCCAGAACCAACACACCCATCAGCGGAACCACATGACCCCCATCATAGAACCACACACCTTCAGTAGAACCACTCGACCCTCATCAGTAGAACCACACGACCTTCATCAGTAGAACCACATAACCTTCATCAGTAGAACACACGACCTTCATCAGCGGAACCACATGACCCCCATCAGTAGAACCACACGACCTTCATCAGTAGAACCACACCACATGACCTTCATCAGTAGAACCACACGACCTTCATCAGTAGAACCACATAACCTTCATCAGTAGAACACACGACCTTCATCAGTAGAACCACACGACCCTCATCAGTAGAACCACATGACCTTCATCAGTAGAACCACACCCTTCATCAGAACCACAGACCTTCATCAGTAGAACCACACGACCCTCATCAGTAGAACCACACGACCCTCATCAGTAGAACCACACGACCCTCATCAGTAGAACCACACGACCTTCATCAGTAGAACCACATAACCTTCATCAGTAGAACCACACGACCCTCATCAGTAGAACCACACGACCCTCATCAGTAGAACCACACGACCCTCATCAGTAGAACCACACGACCTTCATCAGTAGAAACCACACACCTTCATCAGTAGAACACACGACCTTCATCAGCGGAACCACATGACCCCCATCAGTAGAACCACACGACCTTCATCAGTAGAACCACATAACATCAGTAGAACCACACGACCTTCATCAGTAGAACCACACGACCCTCATCAGTAGAACCACATGACCCTCATCAGTAGAACCACACGACCTTCATCAGTAGAACCACATACGACCCTCATCAGTAGAACCACACGACCTTCATCAGTAGAACCACATGACCCTTCATCAGTAGAACCACACGACCCTTCATCAGTAGAACCACACGACCTCATCAGTAGAACCACATGACCCTCATCAGTAGAACCACATGACCTTCATCAGTAGAACCACACGACCCTCATCAGTAGAACCACACGACCTTCATCAGTAGAACCACATGACCCTTCATCAGTAGAACCACATGACCTTCATCAGTAGAACCACACGACCCTCATCAGTAGAACCACACGAACCACATTCATCAGTAGAACCACATGACCTTCATCAGCGAACCACATCGACCCCATCAGTAGAACCACACGACCTTCATCATCAGTAGAACCACACGACCTTCATCAGTAGAACACACACGACCTTCATCAGTAGAACCACACGACCACACGACCTTCATCAGTAGAACCATGACCCTTCATCAGTAGAACCACTCATCAGTAGAACATCAGTAGAACCACGACCCTTCATCAGTAGAACCCACATCGACCTCATCAGTAGAAACCACACGACCTTCATCAGTAGAACCCACATCACCCTCATCAGTAGAACCACACGACCTTCATCAGTAGAACACACGTAGACACCCCATCAGAACCACACGACCTTCATCAGTAGAACCACACACGACCTTCATCAGTAGAACCACATCGACCCTCATCAGTAGAACCACACGACCACCTTCATCAGTAGAACACACGACCTTCATCAGTAGAACCACGACCCTCATCAGTAAGACCACCACACAGACCTCATCAGTATAGAACCACACGACCCTCATCAGTAGAAAACCACACGACCTTCATCAGTAGAACCACACGACCCTCATCAGTAGAACCACACGACCTTCATCAGTAGAACCACACGACCTTCATCAGTAGAACCACACGACCTTCATCAGTAGAACCACATGACCTTCATCAGTAGAACCACACGACCTTCATCAGTAGAACCACACGACCTTCATCAGTAGAACCACATAACCTTCATCAGTAGAACCACACGACCTTCATCAGTAGAACCACATGACCCTCATCAGTAGAACCACATCGACCCTCATCAGTAGAACCACACGACCTTCATCAGTAGAACCACATAACCTTCATCAGTAGAACACACGACCTTCATCAGCGGAACCACATGACCCCATCAGTAGAACCACACGACCCTCATCAGTAGAACCACATGACCTTCATCAGTAGAACACACGACCTTCATCAGTAGAACCACATAACCTTCATCAGTAGAACCACACGACCCTCATCAGTAGAACCACACGACCTTCATCAGTAGAACCACATAACCTTCATCAGTAGAACCACACGACCTTCATCAGTAGAACCACACGACCTTCATCAGTAGAACCACACGACCTTCATCAGTAGAACCACACGACCTTCATCAGTAGAACCACATGACCTTCATCAGTAGAAACCACACGACCACTTCATCAGTAGAACCACACTTCACCTTCATCAGTAGAACACACGACCTCATCAGTAGAACCACACCCTCATCATAGAACCACACGACCTCATCAGTAGTAGAACCACAACCTTCATCAGTAGAACACACGACCTTCATCAGTAGAACCACACGACCCTCATCAGTAGAACCACACGACCTTCATCAGTAGAACCACATGACCTTCATCAGTAGAACCACACGACCCTTCATCAGTCAGTAGAACCACACGACCTTCATCAGTAGAACCACATAACCTTCATCAGTAGAACACACGACCTTCATCAGCGGAACCACATGACCCCCATCAGTAGAACCACACGACCTTCATCAGTAGAACCACATCGACCCTCATCAGTAGAACCACACGACCTTCATCAGTAGAACCACACACACACACGACCTTCATCAGTAGAACCACAGACCTTCATCAGTAGAACCACTTCATCAGTAGAACCACATCACCCTCATCAGTAGAACCACACACGACCTTCATCAGTAGAACCACGACCTTCATCAGTAGAACCACACCTTCATCAGTAGAACCACATCATCAGTAGAACCACACACCTTCATCAGTAGAACCACATAACCTTCATCAGTAGAACCACACGACCTCATCAGTAGAACCACACGACCTCATCAGTAGAAACCACCACATCAGTAGAACCACATTCATCAGTAGAACCACACGACCTCATCAGTAAACCACACGACCTTCATCAGTAGAACCACAAACCTTCATCAGTAGAACACACGACCTTCATCAGCGGAACCACATGACCTTCATCAGTAGAACCACTCACCTCATCAGTAGAACCACATCATCACCTTCATCATAGAACCACAACGACCTTCATCAGAACCACATGACCTCAGTAGAACATCATCAGTAGAACCACATTTCATCAGTAGAACCACACGACCTTCATCAGTAGAACCACATCATCAGTTTCATCAGTAGAACCACACGACCTTCATCAGTAGAACCACTTCATCAGAACCACATGACCCTCATCAGTAGAACCACACGACCTTCATTAGAACCACACCCTTATCAGTAGAACCTTCATCAGTTCAGAACCTTCAGTAGAAACCACACGACCTTCAGTAGAACCACACGACCCTCATCAGAGAACCACACGACCTTCATCAGTAGAACCACACGACCCTCATCACACGACCTATCAGTAGAACCACACGACCCATCAGTAGAACACATTCATCAGTAGAACCACACGACCTTCATCAGTTTCATCAGAACCACCTTCAACCACATGACCTTCATCAGAAACCACACGACCTATCAGTTAGAACCACCTTCACAGTAGAACCTTCATCAGAGAACAGACCTTCATCAGTAGAACCACACGACCTTTTTCAGTAGAACTTCATCACACTCGACCTTCATCAGTAGAACCACTCGACCCTCATCAGTAGAACCACATGACCTTCATCAGTAGAACCACATTCATCAGTAGAACCTTCATCAGTAGAACCACTCGACCTTCATCAGTAGAACCACTCGACCTTCATCAGTAGAACCACATGACCTTCATCAGTAGAACCGCAGAGATCCTGATCCAGCACTAATCCAGAACTGTGCAGATATTCAGCAGAAAAAACATCATTTTGTCTTTTTTTAACTCTTTATTCTAAAACTTAGGTTTTTGTTGCAGAATCCTGATTTTCTTGCCAATATTCACACATTTTTACAGTTTGACTTGAAAGAATAATTTTGTCCTAAAATCACAAATTTAACCACATTGCAACTTTTCTTTAAAAAAAACAACTGATTTTGCTATAAATTCTCAAATTTGAAAAATCAGAACTTTGTGATTAGAACTTTCTGTAGAATTATACATTTTTGTTGAGAAGTTGTGACTCAAAAAAATCAGGACTTTTTAACTTTATATTGATTTTTTGTTGTAAAACTTTGTTTTTAGTAAAATTCTAACTTTTTAAAATGATGACATTGTGACTTAAAATCGTGACATTATATCATCAGATCACAAATTTGTGTCGTAACTTTACAATTTTCATAATATTGCAACGTTTTGTCTTAAAAAGCACATTTTGTCTCCAGATCAGAACTTTTTGACATCAAGTCGTAATTGTTTGGTGTCAAAATCTTCTTCAGCTGTTTTCCACCAATCTGAGGAACTTTGACTGGAGGTCTAAATGTCCAGCGCTCTGATTGGCTGATTAGAAGCAGAATCAGAGATGTGTTATTGATCAGCCGTTATTGATCTGCTCAGGTATGAATCGAACACAGACAAGCAGGTGTTGGTGCTGAAGTTCACTGATCTGGATGGAGATGGCATCGGGATGCTCAGGTACGGGGGGGCGGAGCATATCCAGAAATATAAACACTGTTAAAAGTAATTGTAATTGTTCGAGAGCATTAGTAGCTTTAAATGAGTCATAAAAATGATTTCCAGCTGCTTTTGGCCTTTTTTTTTTTTATTTTCCCGAGTTGCTTTCTAATGTTGCATAAACGCAACTCTGTTTCAGGACACCGTATTTGCCTCCTTGTGACTGTTATTGGGGAGATTTTTAAGACTACGCTGCATTTCTATTGGCTCTGACGGCTCAATAGAAGTGTCAATCATCCAAATAGACTCCCAGCTCTGAATATGACGGCGGGTCAAAGAGGGGAGATTTTCATATTTCTGTCACTCTCAGATCACCTGCGACATATTTATACTGACAGACCTGGAGCTTGTTATTGATTTTTACCGATGATCCATCAAACCCGGTTATTTACATTAACTCAATGTGTGAGTTCAGTTTGAGCTGCAGTCTTTGTATGTTGTTAAAGTTTCTGAGATTTATTTTACCAGCTGGTTCGCCGTCCACGCCGTCAGCATGAACTACACCAACCGCATGGTGAGCAGCGACAACATGGGCTACGCGTCCTACCTGCTGGAGCAGGACAAGAACCCCGGGGAGCTACCTGGACAGGTGACACGGCTCAAGGGTTTTCTCCCATTAGGGGAGTTTTTACTGCTTCGTAATGTTTCCTCAGGGGTCATGATCTGGGTTTCTGACGTGATATAAATTCACCCGGACTGAATATTTAGATGTTTCTGATGGAAAAATTAATCACTACTTTTCTAGAATTTTATGTTGTTTTACAAAATGTAGTGAAATTACAAAATCAACACTTTCTTACTTAACCCTTTAAGCGCCAAAGTCACAATATTGCAACAAGCAACATTGCTTAATTAAACAGGCTGTATCTATGAATATGATGCTGAATCTTGTTACTACTTTTCACCAGGAGGTGGCGAACATGTGTGTCTGTAATCTGAGACCCATTTTTGGAGGTGGTGCTTTTCAAAGTTTTAGCATAAAATGAGTTTGAAAAACTCCTCTTGGAGCAGAGGTCAAAGGTTAAACTTATAGCCTTTTGAAATCTTGATATCAAAATTTAACATTTTCCAATATGGCCGCCACCTTGTGACGTCATAATATCCAAATTACATGAATAATTTTACTCCCATCACAGACTTTGAGTCATACTGAACAATTTTCTCATTGACAGTTTACCTTTATCTCAAACTGTTTTAAAGTTATAGCCTTTTGAAATCTTGATATCAAAATTGTATATTTTCTTGAAAAATCTCTGGCGCCTAAAGGGTTAATTTTAGAAGTTTTTGGCATAAAATTACAACTTTATGCCCTAAATTCACATTTCATTTCCAAAATTACAACTTTTTATCATCAAAAGCCAATTCTTCTCATAAAATCTCAAATTCCTTTAAATCAAATCATGAATTTTACAAAACTGAGACCTCTTGATTTAAAAAAAAAAAAATTCCAATGGTTCATTTGTTGAAATGTGAGAATTTATTGTCCAGTGATTAGTTGGTTTATAAAATCATGACTCACAAAAGAGTCATGATGTTTTAGTAAAAAGCTAATTCTTGTCATAAAATCTCAAACACTTTTTTTGACATTAAGTTGTGATTTTTGTGAAATCTTACAAAATTACAGATTGACTTGTTGCTATTTTCTGTCAAAAATACACACTTTCCCCTAAAATGACAAACTCTTGTTAAATTTCTCTCAAATTTTCATCTTTTTGTTGTAAAAATAGACATTTCTGTCATAAAATCTCAAATTTGTTATTTCATGTCATGAATATCTCAAATTTTACAAAATTTCAAGAAAAAAGAAAAATCCCGACTTTTTGTCGTAAATTCAAACTTTTGTAGAATTTTTTTTTAATATACGGTATATGAATAATGGATGTTTCAGGGAGGTTTCGTGGCTGGTTTCTCCTCCAGTAACCTTGGCGACGTCAGTCCAAACACCAGAGGACCTTACTGCTCCAACACCGGCCTGCCCTGCGACTACCTGAACAGCTCCTGTCCTGTTGGAGGGGTAAACACACCGACAAACACACTCCAGGTTTGGAAGTTAGCACCTGCCACCTGTGACAGGTACATCAAACTATAACTACGACTCGCTAATGTAAAATCAATGTGCTGACGCATAGCGTGAATGAAAAGTAACGTTTCTGCAACAGTGAGTCCTACAACTGCAACAGGTGGCCAAAAACGTTAATTTCCAACCCTGACACCAGCACACACACACACTCAGTAAACAGTGAAGCGTGTAAACGGTGAATGTGTGTCCGTCAGACTAAGATGTGTCAGGGTTTCGGACCTGGAGAAGACATGTTCGACAGCACCAGAATCATCGGACAGAAAATCTACATGAAGGCGAAGGTGAGAGGAGCGTCTTTATTCTGGTTTATCTGGTTTGTGGGGACGCTGCTCTGGGACCTGCTCTGTGGGGACACATGAACTTCTGCTTGTTTCTGTGGTTCAGCGTGTTCATGTCTGACACCCAGTGGACCTTCAGAGAAGTTAAAACCTTGAAGACAACGTCCTGGTTGAACATGAGTGTTTGTGTCCATCACTGCCCCCTACAGGAGCTGTACGCTAATGCATTGGAGGAAGTGACCGGCTTTGTTCAGTCTGCTCATCAGTGGGTCAACATGACGGACGTGACGGTTCAAATCAACAGCACACACTCAGTCAGTATATATATTTATATACACAAAGTCCTTTTCAAGCAGGTTAACATCAGACGCTGTTAGTAAAACTAAAACTATCTAAACTAAACTCAGCACAAGAAGTTACTAAATTAGTGTTTTGTTACAACAAACAAATAATCTGCCAAACATGGTACTCTGTCAGTGCAGCAACCACCAAACCGTTCTCCACGTCTTCTCCACACTTTGACCTTGTGAGATCCAAGACGTAACCTGGACTCATTACTGAGGACAACATTCCTCCTCGTGTTCAGGTTCCAGCACCTCCACCTGGTGGTGAGGGTCAGTCATGACGGGTCTCCTGGTAGCTCCATGAGACCAGAGATTGACGGCTGCAGGCTGTTCCAGATTGTTTGATCTTTATCGACCACTGATGAATCGCCGTGCGTTGATCTAATCTTATTGACGACGCCACAGACCAGTGACAGTGGTGGAGAACTGAGCGTCTCAGCTGCCGCAGGTGTTTGAGTTAAGCTCACCTGTTTCAGGTGAGGACGTGTAAACCAGCTCTGGGTCACAGTTTCGCCGCTGGAACGACAGACGGAGGAGGAGACCTGAACTTCACTCAGGGTGAGTCCGACGTCACGTCCCTGTGGTCTCTGCTGTGGACGGCTTTCATCCAGGAGGTCCACCTGTGTGTGCAGGTGCTGTGGAGGGAGACCCGTTCTGGGACGGGATCAGAGATGCTCTACTGGGCCCACCGTCCAATCAGACCAAGGCATGTCACCATCCCAAACCGATCCTGCTCAGCACAGGCGAGGTGAGGCGAGACCCTCCAGCACCCCCCAACTCACCAGAGATCACCATTAACTATTGATTTAGCATGCTAAATGCTAAACTTCAACAGTTAAGCATTTAGCATGCTAAATGCTAAACTTCAACAGTTAAGTATTTAGCATGCTAAATGCTAAACTTCAACAGTTAAGCATTTAGCATGCTAAATGCTAAACTTCAACAGTTAAGCATTTAGCATGCTAGATGCTAAACTGTTGAAGTTTAGCATCACCAGAAATCTGTAGCCAAATCCACAGAAGATGTTCGAGACTAACATTTTTTTCTCCTCAGCTTCATTTAATTTGTTAAAATGTATCTGTTTTTACATTTCAGACCTTCAACACATTTTTTAAAAAGTAGTTAATTTAATGTTTCCAACTAAAGTTCTTATTTCAACCAGGTGAGTAATAATTACTCGGTCCTAAAGCAAAATCCATGAAGGTCTCTGAGGAGCAAAGATGTGCAGAAGATCTCCAGGTTTCTCATCTGCCTCAGTATTCATCAGATCAGAACATCTGTCAACATCTGTCTGATGACGTTTTAATTCATTTATGAACCGACGGATTCTTTGTTCAGGACTTCCTGTTATAATTATGATTCTGTTGGATTTTAGAGAGTTTCCTCGTGATCAGGATCACGTTCTGCTCTGACAAACCTGTTAAATTATATTTTTGAGCCCCGGCAGGTTTATCTGTAAAGATTAGGTCCATAAGAGTTTTGAAGATTCTGGTTGGCTCTTTAATCATCTGGTGAAGTTCATGTTTGGATGTTTTTGCTTACAGTTTTTTTTTTTCCAGCCAGTTTAGGTTAAAATCTCCAGATCTATGGTTTAGTGCTTTAAGCAAATCATTGAAACTTTGTTAAGATGTTACATTGTGATTAGGTGGATCGTACCAGGTGATTATGTTAAAATTCATTTTAGGAGACAGAACCACATTTAAGGTTAACGTTTAAAAATGTCTTTGATGTGAAGCAACAACTCCTCCAGTCCGTCTTTGTGAAAGCAGGTCCATCAGTCCTGGTTGTCTGGTGACTGGACTACGAACATACGCTGAACCGGACCTCTCTTTGGTTAATACCTCGTATGTTCACCAGTAACGCCCTTCAGGTCCCAAACCTCCTTTGAACCGTTTACCTTTTGGAAATGTTTCACACTTTTTTTGCTGACAGCTGCTCTGCTGTCGGCCATCTTTTCCAGGACTCTGTCCTGCTGCAGGTGTGGTGGTTCAGGTGCTTCGGTCTTGAGCAGAGCGGTTGGTTAGACTCTTTTGTGGAGAGGAGCTCCTACTTTGGGTGAATTCCAGTTCCTCCCTTAATCCTCAATCACAACCCTCAATCTCAAAAATGTGCGCTAAGTGCTAGCGCTGTCCCGATTCTTAGAAAGTCAAGTTGAGGGACGAGTTTTAAGGCTGTATCACCCTCAAAATTGAGATTTTCCGACACCACCCTTGGTAGTAAGGGCTACCCAGAAGGCACTGGGTAATTTAGCCAAGACATCTTCGAAAAGGATGGTGACAAAAAAAGCTAGCTACAAATGTAATAGAGATGCGCGGTTGAACCGCGCACCCGCGAGCGGAGCGGATAATCCGCATATCGGGCGGATGACTCGTCAAAAAATAATACTTTAATTAAATTCGGGCGGGTTGCGGTTGAAGCACTCAAATAATAATAATAAGAAAAAATATCTTACATATTATTAAAAAGGATGGCGGGTCGGTTCGGTTTTGAAAATTGGTGAAAAAACGTTCCTGCAAATGGATAGCGGGCGGATAGAGATTTTAAGAAGCGGTTGCGGGTTAAAATATACGTCATCCGCGCATCTCTAAAATGTAAGTATCTTCATATATATTAAAGATATAAATGTTACGAAACCATCTTATTGTCTTTGTTTGAGACTTTTTTCATGGATTAACATCGTTGTTGCGTAACATTTATTTTTTTACTTTACGGGACCAGGACCAGGACCACCGTCCGCCGACCGGGGACTGGGACCCGGCCGGCGGCCGTTGGTCCTTCACATTACTTGTCTACCTTGTTGTGTAGCGACGGAGGACTGAATAATGTATCCTCTACTGTGTTATTTGCTAATATTATTTAGAGAATATACGCCGCTCTTTTCAACGTTATCCCTGTTAGGGTTAGGGACAACACGGCTCTGATACATTTCAGTCTGAAGACATAACTGCACTCGGGGGGCGTCCCATTTCTAAGTCACAAGCTAGCCCTGACACTTACTTTGGAGGGTTGAGATTGAGGGTTAAGGGAGGAATTGGAATTGGCCCTTTGATTGATTTCTTGAGGGATGATCAGGCTTCCTTCGGTAACTGAGCTGAAGACCGAGGCTGAAGCACCTGTTGGGATCAGTGAGGGTTCCAGCGATCCAACAATCACCTGAGTGTCCACACCTGGTCCACCTGCTGTGTGACCAGCGTTGTTAGATGATGGACCAGGATGGATCAGCTGGATATCACCACTCAGTAACAGCATGAATGTGTTGTCTTGTTGGTTGATGTTATTACTTCCATAAAGATTATCGTTTTGCCACAATAGTGTCCAGGTGATCAAGTATCCCTGTTTAGAGGTTTCCCAGTATATGTTGTGACTTTTCACCTGGAAAAGTGCCTTTTGATGCTTCGTCTGATACGTAACATCGACTCAGGTGAATCCATGAGCGAATCAGCAGCCTCTTTGTCTCCACGTTGTGAAGAACTGGACAGTTGGGACTATCTGGAGGACGCCAGGGGACAGAACAAGTCCTCACAAACAGAGAAACTCTCCAGAGCAGCTGTTTGTTCCTGATTGGTCCTGATTGGTCCTGATTGGTCCTGATTGGTCCTGGATTGGTCCTGATTGGTCCCTGATTGGTCCTGATTGGTCCTGATTGGTCCTGATTGGTCCTGATTGGTCCTGATTGGTCCTGGATTGGTCCTGATTGGTCCTGATTGGTCCTGATTGGTCCTGGATTGGTCCTGATTGGTCCTGATTGGTCCTGGTTGGTCCTGGATTGGTCCTGATTGGTCCTGGATTGGTCCTGATTGGTCCTGATTGGTCCCTGATTGGTCCTGATTGGTCCTGATTGGTCCTGATTGGTCCTGATTGGTCCTGGATTGGTCCTGATTGGTCCTGATTGGTCCTGATTGGTCCTGATTGGTCCTGGATTGGTCCTGATTGGTCCTGATTGGTCCTGGATTGGTCCTGATTGGTCCTGATTGGTCCTGATTGGTCCTGATTGGTCCTGGATTGGTCCTGATTGGTCCTGGATTGGTTCTGATTGGTCCTGATTGGTCCTGGATTGGTCCTGGATTGGTCCTGATTGGTCCTGATTGGTCCTGATTGGTCCTGATTGGTCCTGGATTGGTCCTGATTGGTCCTGATTGGTCCTGGATTGGTCCTGATTGGTCCTGATTGGTCCTGGATTGGTCCTGATTGGTCCTGATTGGTCCTGATTGGTCCTGATTGGTCCTGATTGGTCCTGGATTGGTCCTGATTGGTCCTGATTGGTCCTGATTGGTCCTGGATTGGTCCTGATTGGTCCTGGATTGGTCCTGATTGGTCCTGATTGGTCCTGATTGGTCCTGATTGGTCCTGGATTGGTCCTGATTGGTCCTGGATTGGTCCTGATTGGTCCTGATTGGTCCTGATTGGTCCTGGATTGGTCCTGATTGGTCCTGGATTGGTCCTGATTGGTCCTGATTGGTCCTGATTGGTCCTGATTGGTCCTGATTGGTCCTGATTGGTCCTGATTGATTGGTCCTGATTGGTCCCTGATTGGTCCTGGTTTGGTCCTGGATTGGTCCTGATTGGTCCTGATTGGTCCTGATTGGTCCTGGATTGGTCCTGGTCCTGATTGGTCCTGATTGGTCCTGGATTGGTCCTGATTGGTCCTGATTGGTCCTGATTGGTCCTGATTGGTCCTGATTGGTCCTGATTGGTCCTGGATTGGTCCTGATTGGTCCTGATTGGTCCTGATTGGTCCTGATTGGTCCTGATTGGTCCTGATTGGTCCTGGATTGGTCCTGGATTGGTCCTGATTAGTCCTGGATTGGTCCTGATTGGTCCTGATTGGTCCTGATTGGTCCTGGATTGGTCCTGGATTGGTCCTGGATTGGTCCTGATTGGTCCTGGATTGGTCCTGGATTGGTCCTGGATTGGTCCTGGATTGGTCCTGATTGGTCCTGATTGGTCCTGATTGGTCCTGGATTGGTCCTGGATTGGTCCTGATTGGTCCTGGATTGGTCCTGGATTGGTCCTGATTGGTCCTGATTGGTCCTGATTGGTCCTGATTGGTCCTGGATTGGTCCTGATTGGTCCTGGATTGGTCCTGATTGGTCCTGGATTGGTCCTGGATTGGTCCTGGATTGGTCCTGGATTGGTCCTGATTGGTCCTGGATTGGTCCTGATTGGTCCTGATTGGTCCTGGATTGGTCCTGATTGGTCCTGATTGGTCCTGGTTGGGTCCTGATTGGTCCTGATTGGTCCTGATTGGTCCTGGATTGGTCCTGATTGGTCCTGATTGGTCCTGATTGGTCCTGATTGGTCCTGGATTGGTCCTGGATTGGTCCTGATTGGTCCTGATTGGTCCTGGATTGGTCCTGATTGGTCCTGATTGGTCCTGATTGGTCCTGATTGGTCCTGGATTGGTCCTGATTGGTCCTGATTGGTCCTGATTGGTCCTGATTGGTCCTGATTGGTCCTGGATTGGTCCTGATTGGTCCTGATTGGTCCTGGATTGGTCCTGGATTGGTCCTGATTGGTCCTGGATTGGTCCTGATTGGTCCTGATTGGTCCTGGATTGGTCCTGGATTGGTCCTGATTGGTCCTGGATTGGTCCTGATTGGTCTGATTGGTCCTGGATTGGTCCTGGTTGGTCCTGGATTGGTCCTGATTGGTCCTGATTGGTCCTGGGTCCTGATTGGTCCTGATTGGTCCTGATTGGTCCTGATTGGTCCTGGATTGGTCCTGATTGGTCCTGATTGGTCCTGGATTGGTCCTGATTGGTCCTGATTGGTCCTGATTGGTCCTGATTGTGATTGGTCCTGGATTGGTCCTGATTGGTCCTGGATTGGTCCTGGATTGGTCCTGATTGGTCCTGATTGGTCCTGGATTGGTCCTGATTGGTCCTGGATCAGGTCCTCGGTTGGCTGCAGACTTGGTCTTCTCTTACCTCAGCATCTTCAACTGAAGAGTTAGATGTTTGCAGAGCTAAAAATGCAAAAACAAAGAAGTATTGTGGACACAAAGAGGAGAGAGGACAGCAGCCATCTTTATCAGATTATGTTAGATTAGATTATATGTCGGTTAACTGAGTTCACCGTTTCCTCTCAACTTGAGCAGCAGCCCTCAAAAACGTCTGTGCACGACTCTGAAGGTTTGAAAATGTAAAAATGGATGGATGTTAACAAATAAAACATTAAAACACATTAAATGTTTTGGGTTTATGCTGTCTGCAAAGTAAAAAGCCCAGCCTTACTGTTGTGTCTGTGTGCAGATGAACTTTCCTCTGCCGTGGCATCCTCAGATCATCGACGTCCAGATCGTCACCATCGGCGCCGTCGCCGTCGTCGCCGTTCCCGGAGAGATGACGTAACCAGATCACACGTATGACATTCGCAGCTGCCGCTGGAAACGGCCATGAACTCTGTTTCTGTTTCAACAGCACCATGGCGGGACGGAGGCTGCGAGAAGCCGTCAAACAGGTCGGCGCAAACTCCGTGACATCATCTGTCATGTGACGTCCAAGGTGGTTTCACCGCTGCTGTGTTTCAGGAGCTGGAGTCTGAGGGGACGCTGAAGGACACGGAGGTGGTGATCGCTGGACTCAGCAACGTCTACACTCACTACATCACCACCTTCGAGGAGTACCAGGTACACCTGCCCGTCTGCTCCGGATGCTCTGGATGCTCCAGACGCTCCGGATGCTCCGGATGTTCTGTGTGCTCCGGATGCTCTGGATGCTCCGGATGCTCTAGATGCTCCGGATGCTCCGGATGCTCTGGATGCTCCAGACGCTCTGGATTCTCCGGATGCTCTGGATGCTCCAGATGCTCTGGATGCTCCGGATGCTCTGGATGCTCCGGATGCTCTAGATGCTCTAGATGCTCCGGATGCTCTGGATGCTTCGGATGCCCTGGATGCTCCGGATGCTCTGGGTGCTCCGGAAGCTCTGGATGCTCTGGGTGCTCCGGTAGCTCCGGATGCTCTGGACGCTCTGGATGCTCCATATGCTCTGGATGCTCCGGATGCTCTGGATGCTCCGGATGCTCTAGATGCTCCGGATGCTCTGGATGCTCCGGATGCTCTGGATGCTCCAGACGCTCTGGATTCTCCGGATGCTCTGGATGCTCCGGATGCTCTGGATGCTCCGGATGCTCTCGATGCTCCGGATGCTCCGGATGCTCTGGATGCTCCGGATGCTCTGGATGCTCCGGATGCTCTGGATGCTCCGGATGCTCCGGATGCTCCAGATGCTCTGGATGCTCCGGATGCTCCAGATGCTCCGGATGCTCTGGATGCTCCGGATGCTCTAGATGCTCCGGATGCTCTGGATGCTTCGGATGCTCTGGATGCTCCGGATGCTCTGGGTGCTCCGGAAGCTCTGGATGCTCTGGGTGCTCCGGGAGCTCCGGATGCTCTGGACGCTCTGGATGCTCCGGATGCTCTGGGTGCTCCGGAAGCTCTGGATGCTCTGGATTCTCCGGATGCTCTGGATGCTCCAGATGCTCTGGATGCTCCGGATGCTCTGGATGCTCCGGATGCTCTAGATGCTCCGGATGCTCTGGATGCTCCGGATGCTCTAGATGCTCCGGATGCTCCGGGTGCTCCAGATGCTCTGGATGCTCCGGATGCTCCAGATGCTCCGGATGCTCCGGATGCTCTAGATGCTCTGGATGCTCTGGATGCTTCGGATGCTCTGGATGCTCCGGATGCTGTGGATGCTCCGGATGCTCCGGATGCTCCGGATGCTTCGGATGCTCTGGATGCTCCGGATGCTCCGGATGCTCTGGATGCTCCGGAAGCTCTGGATGCTCCGGATGCTCTGGATGCTCCGGACGCTCCGGTGCTCTGGATGCTTCGGATGACTGGCGGATGAACCAGGAAGTTAACCCTAACCCTGAGAACATGTTCACCTAAACTAAAGATAACTCCAACAACAAGCAGCTCAGAGAATAATTCAAAGAAGTCAAAACTAAAACACGTCATCCCCCAGAAAACCGTCACTAGCAACCAGCTGCTACATGCTACCAGCACTAGCCTGTTAGCAGCTTAAAGCTACGACACCACAGATTGTAGCAGATGTCAGGATGACCACTCTAGTCCAGCTCTGAAGTCAGTCCCATCCGACTCCTCCAGCAGAAGAGGAGGCCTCGTTACCTAACTTAACGACTGATTAACGACTCTGATTAGGTCAATCACTCGTTAAGACACTGAAGATGAGTGACAATTAAAACCCTAACGGCCCATAAAAGGAGAGAGGAGGTTCCTACAGACCAGCCTGATAAATGTCCTCAGGCTCCTACATACCAGACTGATAAATGTCCTCAGGTTCCTACAGACCAGACTGATAAATGTCCTCAGGTTCCTACAGACCAGACTGATAAATGTCCCCAGGTTCCTACAGACCAGACTGATAAATGTCCTCAGGTTCCTACAGACCAGGCTTATAAATGTCCGCAGGTTCCTACAGACCAGACTGATAAATGTCCCCAGGTTCCTACAGACCAGACTGATAAATGTCCTCAGGTTCCTACAGACCAGACTGATAAATGTCCTCAGGCTCCTACAGACCAGACTGATAAATGTCCCCAGGTTCCTGCAGACCAGACTGATAATTGTCCTCAGGTTCCTAAGGACCAGACTGATAAATGTCCTCAGGTTCCTACAGAGCAGACTGATAAATGTCCCGAGGTTCCTACAGACCAGACTGATAAATGTCCGCAGGTTCCTACAGACCAGACTGATAAATGTCCTCAGGTTCCTACAGACCAGACTGATAAATGTCCTCAGGTTCCTACAGAACAGACTGATAAATGTCCCCAGGCTCCTACAGACAAGACTGATAAATGTCCTCAGGTTCCTACAGACCAGACTGATAAATGTCCCCAGGTTCCTACAGACCAGACTGATAAATGTCCGCAGGTTCCTACAGACCAGACTGATAAATGTCCGCAGGTTCCTACAGACCAGACTGATAAATGTCCTCAGGTTCCTACAGAACAGACTGATAAATGTCCCCAGGTTCCTACAGACCAGACTGATAAATGTCCGCAGGTTCCTACAGACCAGACTGATAAATGTCCTCAGCTTCCTACAGACCAGACTGATAAATGTCCACAGGTTCCTACAGACCAGACTGATAAATGTCCCCAGGCTCCTACAGACCAGACTGATAAATGTCCTCAGCTTCCTACAGACCAGACTGATAAATGTCCCCAGGTTCCTACAGACCAGACTGATAAATGTCCGCAGGTTCCTACAGACCAGACTGATAAATGTCCCCAGGTTCCTACAGACCAGACTGATAAATGTCCTCAGGTTCCTACAGACCAGACTGATAAATGTCCCAGGTTCCTACAGACCAACTGATAAATGTCCTCAGGTTCCTACAGACCAGACTGATAAATGTCCGCAGGTTCCTAGGTTCCTACAGACCAGACTGATAAATGTCCTCAGGTTCCTACAGAACCAGACTGATAAATGTCCCCCAGGTTCCTACAGACCAGACTGATAAATGTCCCCAGGTTCCTACAGACCAGACTGATAAATGTCCGCAGGTTCCTACAGACCAGACTGATAAATGTCCTCAGGTTCCTACAGACCAGACTGATAAATGTCCTCAGCTTCCTACAGACCAGACTGATAAATGTCCTCAGGTTCCTACAGACCAGACTGATAAATGTCCCCAGGCTCCTACAGACCAGACTGATAAATGTCCTCAGCTTCCTACAGACCAGACTGATAAATGTCCCCAGGCTCCTACAGACCAGACTGATAAATGTCCTCAGGTTCCTACAGACCAGACTGATAAATGTCCGCAGGTTCCTACAGACCAGACTGATAAATGTCCTCAGGTTCCTACAGACAAGACTGATAAATGTCCTCATGCTCCTACAGACCAGACTGATAAATGTCCTCAGGTTACTACAGACCAGGCTGATAAATGTCCTCAGGTTCCTACAGACCAGACTGATAAATGTCCACAGGTTCCTACAGACCAGACTGATAAATGTCCGCAGGTTCCTTCAGATCAGACTGATAAATGTCCGCAGGTTCCTACAGACCAGACTGATAAATGTCCTCATGCTCCTACAGACCAGACTGATAAATGTCCCCAGGTTACTACAGACCAGACTGATAAATGTCCCCAGGTTCCTGCAGACCAGACTGATAAATGTCCGCAGGTTCCTATAGACCAGACTGATAAATGTCCTCAGGTTCCTACAGACCAGACTGATAAATGTCCGCAGGTTCCTACAGACCAGGCTGATAAATGTCCTCAGGTTCCTACAGACCAGACTGATAAATGTCCTCAGGTCCTACAGACCAGACTGATAAATGTCCTCAGGTTCCTACAGACCAGACTGATAAATGTCCTCAGGTTCCTACAGACCAGACTGATAAATGTCCACAGGTTCCTACAGACCAGACTGATAAATGTCCGCAGGTTCCTTAGACCAGACTGATAAATGTCCGCAGGTTCCTACAGACCAGACTGATAAATGTCCCCAGGTTACTACAGACCAGACTGATAAATGTCCCCAGGTTCCTGCAGACCAGACTGATAAATGTCCGCAGGTTCCTACAGACCAGACTGATAAATGTCCGCAGGTTCCTACAGACCAGGCTGATAAATGTCCTCAGGTTCCTACAGACCAGACTGATAAATGTCCTCATGCTCCTACAGACCAGACTGATAAATGTCCTCAGGTTACTACAGACCAGGCTGATAAATGTCCTCAGGTTCCTACAGACCAGACTGATAAATGTCCACAGGTTCCTACAGACCAGACTGATAAATGTCCGCAGGTTCCTTCAGACCAGACTGATAAATGTCCGCAGGTTCCTACAGACCAGACTGATAAATGTCCCCAGGTTCCTGCAGACCAGACTGATAAATGTCCGCAGGTTCCTATAGACCAGACTGATAAATGTCCACAGGTTCCTACAGACCAGACTGATAAATGTCCTCAGGTTCCTACAGACCAGACTGATAAATGTTCGCAGGTTCCTACAGACCAGGCTGATAAATGTCCTCAGGTTCCTACAGACCAGACTGATAAATGTCCGCAGGTTCCTACAGACCAGACTGATAAATGTCCTCAGGTTACTACAGACCAGACTGATAAATGTCCCCAGGCTCCTACAGACCAGACTGATAAATGTCCGCAGGTTCCTACAGACCAGACTGATAAATGTCCTCAGGTTCCTACAGACCAGACTGATAAATGTCCCCAGGCTCCTACAGACCAGACTGATAAATGTCCTCAGGTTCCTACAGACCAGACTGATAAATGTCCGCAGGTTCCTACAGACCAGACTGATAAATGTCCCCAGGTTCCTGCAGACCAAACTGATAAATGTCCTCAGGTTCCTAAGGACCAGACTGATAAATGTCCTCAGGTTCCTAAGGACCAGACTGATAAATGTCCTCAGGTTCCTACAAAGCAGACTGATAAATGTCCCCAGGTTCCTACAGACCAGACTGATAAATGTCCCCAGGCTCCTACAGACCAGACTGATAAATGTCCCCAGTCATATAAATGTCTGCGTTATTCATGTACAACAGGAAGTGGGTGGTCCTAAAAAGCTCATTTTTGTCCCTGAGAGGAGATGATCATTGAAAGTCTGGTGTGCAGGTAACTGCTAGCAGTAAAAGGATCTTAGCAGCAGGAATGTTCTCAGTTCTGGTTCTTGTTGGACCAGCGTTCTGGAACTGAAGGTGTCTGGTCAGGCTGAAGAGCGTTACACTGGTTACACTGGTTACACTGGTCAGTCTGCTGAAGGAGTTTCTATAGATCTGCTCTGATAAAAAGCTTTGACAGTTCCAGACCTCAGATCTGAGGAGGTTCAGAACCAGTTTCTAGTCTCCAGACCTTCTCAGATCTGAGGAGGTTCAGAACCAGTTTCTAGTCTCCAGACCTTCTCAGATCTGAGGAGGTTCAGAACCAGTTTCTAGTCTCCAGACCTTCTCAGATCTGAGGAGGTTCAGAACCAGTTTCTAGTCTCCAGACCTCCTCAGATCTGAGGAGGTTCAGAACCAGTTTCTAGTCTCCAGACCTTCTCAGATCTGAGGAGGTTCAGAACCAGTTTCTAGTCTCCAGACCTCTCAGATCTGAGGAGGTTCAGAACCAGTTTCTAGTCTCCAGACCTTCTCAGATCTGAGGAGGTTCAGAACCAGTTTCTAGTCTCCAGACCTTCTCAGATCTGAGGAGGTTCAGAACCAGTTTCTAGTCTCCAGACCTTCTCAGATCTGAGGAGGTTCAGAACCAGTTTCTAGTCTCCAGACCTTCTCAGATCTGAGGAGGTTCAGAACCAGTTTCTAGTCTCCAGACCTCCTCAGATCTGAGGAGGTTCAGAACCAGTTTCTAGTCTCCAGACCTTCTCAGATCTGAGGAGGTTCAGAACCAGTTTCTAGTCTCCAGACCTCCTCAGATCTGAGGAGGTTCAGAACCAGTTTCTAGTCTCCAGACCTCCTCAGATCTGAGGAGGTTCAGAACCAGTTTCTAGTCTCCAGACCTTCTCAGATCTGAGGAGGTTCAGAACCAGTTTCTAGTCTCCAGACCTTCTCAGATCTGAGGAGGTTCAGAACCAGTTTCTAGTCTCCAGACCTTCTCAGATCTGAGGAGGTTCAGAACCAGTTTCTAGTCTCCAGACCTTCTCAGATCTGAGGAGGTCCAGAACCAGTTTCTAGTCTCCAGACCTCCTCAGATCTGAGGAGGTTCAGAACCAGTTTCTAGTCTCCAGACCTCCTCAGATCTGAGGAGGTCCAGAACCAGTTTCTAGTCTCCAGACCTCCTCAGATCTGAGGAGGTTCAGAACCAGTTTCTAGTCTCCAGACCTTCTCAGATCTGAGGAGGTTCAGAACCAGTTCCTGGTCTCCAGACCTCTGGGGCCGTAGTGCTGATGGGTTCCAGGGCTCGATAAACTTTCATTTAACTTTCAGTTTTTCCCAACAGGTGCAGCGGTACGAAGGAGCCTCCACCATATACGGTCCACACACGCTCACGGCCTACCTGCACAAGTACCGCGGCCTGGCCAGAGCCATCGCTCAGGTGTGATGGACAGCACCTTTCACCTGTCAGGGTGGGATCGTTTAATCAGCTCCATCGATACGACGTGTTTTGTTTTTGCGTCTTCAGGACAGAGCGTCAGAGTTGCCGTCTGGTCCTGAACCTCCGTTCTTCACCAACGTCTTCAGTCTGATGCCTCCACCAGCAGTGGACAGAAAACCAGCGAACACCAGCTTTGGAGATGTCCTGGAGCAGGTTTACCCCTTCTACAGACAGGTAGGACGCACCTGGACTTCTGGGTCAATGTCCTCTGAGGGAAGGACCACTGAGGTCCTCCAGCTGGTGGACCCACAGGAGGGTGAACCCTGACAGAGCCCCATTGTATGGAGACCTGGCTCCTCCCCTAGACCTGGCTCCTGCCCTAGACCTGGCTCCTCCCCTAGACCTGGCTCCTCCCCTAGACCTGGCTCCTCCCTCAGACCTGGCTCCTCCCTCAGACCTGGCTCCTCCCTCAGACCTGGCTCCTCCCCTAGACCTGGCTCCTCCCTCAGACCTGGCTCCTCCCTCCTAGACCTGGCTCCTCCCCTAGACCTGGCTCCTCCCCTAGACCTGGCTCCTCCCCTAGACCTGGCTCCTCCCCTAGACCTGGCTCCTCCCCTCCTCCTCCCCTAGACCTGGCTCCTCCCTCAGACCTGGCTCCTCCCCCAGACCTGGCTCCTCCCCTAGACCTGGCTCCTCCCTCAGACCTGGCTCCTCCCCTAGACCTGGCTCCTCCCTCAGACCTGGCTCCTCCCTCAGACATGGCTCCTCCTCCCTCTAGACCTGGCTCCTCCCCTAGACCTGGCTCCTCCCCTAGACCTGGCTCCTCCCTCAGACCTGGCTCCTCCCTCAGACATGGCTCCTCCCCTAGACCTGGCTCCTCCCCTAGACCTGGCTCCTCCCCTAGACCTGGCTCCTCCCCTAGACCTGGCTCCTCCCCTAGACCTGGCTCCTCCCCTAGACCTGGCTCCTCCCTTAGACCTGGCTCCTCCCCTAGACCTGGCTCCTCACCTAGACCTGGCTCCTTCCTCAGAACTGGCTCCTCCCCTAGACCGGGCTCCTCCCCCTTAGACCTGGCTCCTCCCCTAGATCCTGGCTCCTCCCCTAGACCTGGCTCCTCCCTCAGACCTGGCTCCTCCCCTAGATCTGACTTTTTTTACACTCATAAAACAATCATAAATTAGTACACTTTAACTTCTTTTTTTTAATAAAACATGAATCTCTGTTGTAAAAAAACTAATTTGAAGAAATCATGACTTTTTGACAGAAATTAGCAAATTTTTGTTGTCAAATTGTGACTTTGGGGGATTGTATGTTTTTTGTAAATGTTTTTGTAAAATTGCGTTTTTTACACTTTTTGGTGTAAAATGACTTGTTTTCGTGGTGAACAGCTACATCAGCGTTGACGTCCCTCCAGGACAGAAACGTCCTCGTTATACGTCTCTGATTGTCTTTGCTCGCAGACACAACGAAGAGGCCTGAAGGCTTTTAATTTAACAGTATTTAACAGTAATTCACTGAGTTTAAGATTCCTCAAGTCAGCTCATTTAAATAAAGCTTTTATTTTCAGAATAAAGTTTCTCAGCGTATAAATTAAAGGTTACAGAAATACTTCAGATATTTCAGATGTTGTGACCATTTAAGAAAAACTGTGAAAGAAATCCTCAAAGAAACCTGTTGTTACTTTCTAGTTGAAATTAAAAACTTTAATTATCTAAATAAATAAAAGTTCTCCAGCTGTACGCTGACGACTCTCTGCTGTTTCTATGTGATACGTATTAAAGTTCTGTTTCCCAGGGTGACGTCGTCTCAGTCACGTTTGTGGCGGGAAACCCTCGCCACTCTGGAGACATCGTAAGAAGCTCTTCTCCTTCGCTTGTTTGATCCTGCTGGACTGTGGGTCCAGGTTCTGGTGGTTCTGGTGGTTCTGGTCTGACCCGCCCCCTGTTGTTTTGTATTCCAGAGAGATAAAACTTTTGTCACCGTTGAGATTTACGACAACAGAACCGCTACCTGGGAGGTCGTCCACACCGATGCATCATGGGAGACCAGGTGAGTTCATGTGTTTCAGGTGAACAGGGAGCCATAGTTAGTTTTTCTTTTCACCTCCACCAAACTCTTCATCACACAACTGAAATACAAAACCTATAAAAACACATCATATAAAGTAAAGTCACCGCTCCATGACAGTTGTGTTGAACTTCAGGGTTTATTTTACAAATAATTAAGTCAAAGAATAAGCTGTTTTAGAATACGTGTTAGCCTGCTAGCTGAGCTGTGATGTCATCACTGAGCTGTGATGTCACCACCACTGCTCCAGCAGCAGAAAGACTGAACTGCGTCCTCCTGAGTCCCACAGACCAGTATGAACTTCCTGGTACCCCACAGCCAGACTGGGAGAACTGGGGAACAGGTGACGTCTGCTGGCGTCCTCCCGTAAAACAACAGACCCTCTGTGACATCACACTCAGGTGTCTTTTGATGTTTCCTCATGCTGCGCCAGGCCGTGCTGTAAAAGTAGAGAACGAGCAGCGCTGAGAGGCCGACTGGGACACGCCCACCTTCTGTCAATCACTGTTAGCTGTTTTAGCTTCTGATGCTAATTAAAATGACTTTGCAAACATCCTGAATTCAAGTGTTGTGACTGAAACCAGAAACCAGGGGTTAAATTGGGATTGTTTATGTGTGGGGGGGGGGGGGGGGGGGGGGCTCTGCCTCGTACCCCCCCCCCCCCCCTGCCCCACTGCCCTGCCCCAATATACTTTTTGGAAAATAACCCTCTAATTTGATAACCATATCATATTGCACAGAGATAAATGCCTCATCTGTGTGTTTTAGTGCCCCCCACCCCCCCCCACCCCCCCCCCCACCCCCCACCCCCCCCCCCCCACCCCCCCCCCCCACCCCCCCACACATTATGGCAGTTTTTTTATTATCATACATGTTATTTGCTGATTTATGGTGCATTTTAATAAGTTGTTAGCTGACTTTACAGATGTAGGTTGAGCAATATCATATTAAATCTTTTCACATGACTACAGGTGAAAAATGTGAAAGAGGAAATGTTCAGTGAGAAAATTTGAAGGCTCTTAAACCAAAACAGCTAACTTTAACTGACATCTCCCCTTCCCCTGGATCATTTCTGTCCATAACTGGTTACTATGGAAACTGAACTCGCCAAATGCACAGACAGTTTGTTCAAGCTCCTCTTTAATGTCACGTACCTCGTCTTCCCGCCTCTACTCGCTCTACGCCGAGTCAACCGAGTTTATAGTAGACAGTCTCAACAACCACTGAGGAGAACGGAGCCTGTTGAGGAGGGAATTGTTGCCAGATAATAAGCTACCTGGACCTCGAAAACAAGCCCCAAACAAGCGACTAAGGACCAAAAAAATAAATGAATATAAAACGTATTTCATGAGTTCAGCAATGTCAACAAAAATAGTTTATGAAAAAGGCTGCTACGAGATGCTCCCTCCGACTTTCTCTGCCACGGGTTGCCAGATCTGCGCTGTGTGCCTGGTGCGTCATTGATGGATTATCGTACGCAGGTAAAAGGGGAAAATTATAAACAAGTCACAACGCTGAAATACAAGCCCCAAAACCCGCAAACCACCACTTCTGATTTTCTTTTTAAACCGAGCTCACAAAAGAAAAGAAACCTCGAAGTTCCTTATAAAAAGCAAGAACTGGCAACCCACGCAGTGATCTGACAACCCACGCAGTGATCTGGCAACCCACGCAGTGATCTGGCAACCCACGCAGTGATCTGGCAACCCACGCAGTGATGCAGTGATCTGGCAACTCACGCAGTGATGATAGATAGATAGAACTTTATTAATCCCTTGGGAGGTCTCCGTCAGGGAAATTGTGGTTCCAGCAGCTACAGCACCGATAAAACAGTAAAGAAAGCAAACACAGAGTAAAAAATATTATAAAATAGAATAAAAATAGTACAGTATTAGAATAGTCTTAAGATAGTATTGCACACCCAGAGAATAAATAAACATTGATTGCAACAACCATAAATATTTATATATTCAGCTTTAGTGTCCCGTCTTCTCCATCCCTCTCTCTTTCCTGCTCCCCCCCCCCCCCCCCCCCCCCCCCCCCCCCCCCCCCCCCCCCCCCCCCCACCTAGTGCAGAGTTATACAGTTCAATGGCTCGGGGGACAAAGGAGACTCTGAGTCTGTTGGTCTGCACCTGGGTTAGGGTTAGGGTTAGCAGTCAGGGTTAGGTTAGCAGTCTGTTCACTGAACAGGCTTCTCTGTGCACTGATGACAGGCTGCAGGGGGTGACGGCGTCGTCCATGACAACCAGCAGTTGTTTCTAGATCTCCTCTCTGCAACTGTCACCAGAGAGTCCAGCTTTGTGCCGACCCACAGAGCTGCTCGCCTGATCAGCTTGTCCAACCGTTCGAGTGCTTTGTGGATGTACTGCCACCCCAACACACCACAGCATAGAAAAGGCACTGGCACCACAGACTGGTAAAACATCTGCAGCAAGTTCCTGCAGATGTTGAATGATCGCAGCCTCCTCAGGAAGTACAGTCTACACTGGCCCCTCTTGTACAGATGTTCTGTGTTACAGACCAGTCAGCTGTTATCCAGCCAACCCAAGGTATTTGTAGTTACTACAACCTCTACCTCATCACCCCGACCAACACTGGACGTGGACATGGTCTGGACTCCCAAGTCCATGACCAGCTCTTTAGTCTTTGAGGTGTTGAGGTGCAGGTGGTTCCTTTGGCTCAGACAACAAAGTCATTCACCAGACTCCTGTACTTTCTTCTCTGTGTCCCCTAATACACCCCAGATAACTGTGTCATCTGCAAACTTCGGATGTGACACAGCTCCGAGCTGTAGCAGAAGTCTGAGGGTATAGTGTGAGAGAAGGGGGGCCAGCACTGTCCCCTGCGGTGCTCCTGTACTGCTGACCACAGTGAGATGTGATGCAGTGATCTGGCAACCCCGCATGATTGGCAAAGCAGTGATGCAGTGATCTGGCAACCCACGCAGTGATCTGGCAACCCACGCAGTGATCAGCAGTGATCTGAAAACAACTGGCAACCCACGCAGTGATCTGGCAACCCACGTGATCTGACAACCCACGCAGTGATCTGAAACCCACGCAGTGATCACTGGCAACCCACGCAGTGATCTGGCACGCAGTGATCTGGCAACCCACGCATGATCTGGCAACCCACGCAGTGATGCAGTGATCTGGCAACCCACGCAGTGATGCAGTGATCTGGCAACCCACGCAGTGATCTGACAACCCACGCAGTGATGCAGTGATCTGGCAACCCACGCAGTGATCTGGCAACCCACGCAGTGATGCAGTGATCTGTCAACCCACGCAGTGATCTGGCAACCCACGCAGTGATGCAGTGATCTGGCAACCCACGCAGTGATCTGGCAACCCACGCAGTGATGCAGTGATCTGGCAACCCACGCAGTGATCTGACAACCCACGCAGTGATGCAGTGATCTGGGAACCCACGCAGTGATCTGGCAACCCACGCAGTGATGCAGTGATCTGGCAACCCACGCAGTGATCTGACAACCCACGCAGTGATCTGGCAACCCACGCAGTGATCTGGCAACCCACGCAGTGATCTGGCAGTTTGATCTGGCAACCCACGCAGTGATCTGAAAACCCACGCAGTGATCTGGCAACCCACGCAGTTTTGAAACCAGAATCTCTGGTTGCAGGTTCTGTTCTAAATAGCTTTGACAAGTCGTCTTGTTATCAGGAAAACTATCTCATAAAAGTCGTGGTTTTATTGATTAATAAAACAGTATTTAATTATTCAGAACTATAAAACCTTGAAAAGGGTTTGTTGCCTTTGATGTGTGCGTGATCATATGCCATCCGGTCCGAGCTTATGTGCCGGGCCTCGGGCCTCGGGCCTCAGCCCCGGACAGGCCCGGCCCAATTTAACCCCTGACTGAAGCACACCTGAAAGGAGGACCGGCAGCACCTGTTTCAGGTGTTGGTTTGTGGTCCCGTTACCTCTGCTCACCTGTACACATCAGCAGCGTCCTCCGTGTCTCTAATGACCTTTGAACCAGGTGACGTCAGAGTTCTTCTGAATCTCTGACGGACGACCGGACGGTCCAGACGGAGAACCGGCAGGTAAACGTGGTTGGGATTACGTTTGAGACCAGCCAGATTTAGAGAAGGCGTCAGATCTGTGTTGAAATCTATCCAGACACGATCCAGATGTGCTGAAGATCCGATCGGACCTGGTCCTGGTCGGTACTGAAACTGGGTCCGGTCCAGGCTCCTGGTGTCCCCCAGTGTAATGAGACACGTCTCTTACTGCAGGTTCCACTGGCTGAAGGGTTCGAACCGCCAGAGCAACGCCACGGTGGAGTGGCACATCCCGCCGTCGGCGCCCAGCGGCCATTACCGGATCAGACACTTCGGTCACTACAAGGAGCTGAGAGTTCTGCTGCCCGTCATCAAGGCGTACGAAGGCTCGTCCGACGTGTTCAGAGTCGGTCCCAGCTTCTACCATCACTGACGCCTCTCACCTGTCCGGACCCTCACCTGACCAGACCCTCACCTGTCCAGACCCTCACCTGACCAGACCCTCTCACCTGTCCAGACCCTCATCTGTCCAGACCCTCACCTGTCCAGACCCTCACCTGACCAGACCCTCACCTGTCCAGACCCTCTCACCTGTCCAGACCCTCTCACCTGTCCAAACCCTCACCTGGCCTCTGAGCTCCTCAGGGAACCCGTCCTGGTTTCCATTAGGGCTCAGAAACTCCAGAACCAGGACGGGACTGGACCACACGTTCAGTTTACAGGAAGAGGCACAGGTGTGAAATGAGTGAAAATATTCTGATTAATGTTTATTATAATCAGTATTAAGTTAAATAAAAAATAATGTTGCAATATGAAAGAATTTCATTTGTATCTTTGATGTGAGTTCTTTGTCTTTTCTTCAAAGAGACACAAGACAGAAATGGACATAAACAGAGTCCGTCAGGGTTTTAGGAGTCAGGACACAAATGCAGAAGATTCCAACAAAAGTTCTTTTATTTTTCAAAAACCTCAACAAAACTCAACTGAGTTATACAGAAACCAGGAGCAAAAGAAACAGGCGCTGGGAAAGACGAGTTTGTATTATAATAGACGCTATACAAATAAAGTTGGACTGAATTGAACGACTCATACAGAGTCAATCATATAATCACATTCTCATCGCATCTTTTTTAAAAATTGTAACTATTTTCATAAAAAAGCAATATTTTTCCATGAAAGTGTAAATTTGGAACGACTTCTTATCGTAAAACTAAGCTTTTTGTGGTATAATCATGACATTTGGCTGCAAAATCACAAATGTTGCAAAACTGCATCTTTTGAATTCAATATTGCAACTTTATGTAGGAAAATATCAACTTTAGCAACTATTTGACATAAAATTACAACTTTGTTGCAAAATCAAGAACTTCTGCTGTACAATCACTAATTTGTCATTATTGTCACTCTTTGATATAAAATTACTAAACTGCAAAGTTTGTATAACTGCAAGTAAATGTCCTGTAATTAGATTTTGTTGTAAAATCACAAATTTTGCAAAGATTTTGTAAATCTTCAACAAAATACAATGACTTTTTGTCACAAATTTAAAAAAGTGTCATAAAATTTCAAATTTCAGAAAATCTCAACTTTATGACATCAAATCAACGTTTTGACAAAAAGACACAAGAATTTACAAAATTGCAATTTTTCAACAAAAATTCACAAGTTTTTGTTGTCAAAACCAAAACGTTGGCAGAACTGGACATTTCAGATTTTCTTGGTAAAACAGCAGCTTTGTGTGGTCAGACTCGTGTCTCTTCGTAGATGTCTCTGTGACTGTCTCTTTGTCTTCTTGAGTCTCCACATTTGTGTTGTGTCTTTTTGTTGGTATATTTGTGCTCTTATCATTATTATTTTTTTTTATTTTTATTTAACCATTATTTATACAGGTAAGACACATTGAGATCATGATCTCATTTTCAAGTGTGACCTGTTCAATAATAAATCACAATAAAATACATATAAAACAATCAATATAGTTATAAAAAATAAAATAAAATAATAAAAATAAAAAACATAAAATAATAAATATGTTAACAAATACAGTTAAAAGTGGGAGAGAGTCAGCATGAACACACCATAGAGGCTCTCTCTAAGTCTCTTAACAGTACTTTAAAACTAGCAAGGGAAATCAAACTGGACAGTTTCAGGCGCTGCTGAAGCTTGTTCCAGGTTGAGGGGGCTGAGTAAGAGAAGGCCTTTTAGCCACACTCAGTACGGACTGAAGGGATGGAAAAAGTGATGAAGTCCTGGGACCGTAGATTGTAGGTGGACTGATTCTGAGATAGATAAGATGTTAAATAAGAGGGCAGCAGACTTAGGATGGATTTGTAAATGAATAAGTACCAGTGTGTGGTTCTACGCACTGACAGAGATGACCAGCTGACCGAGGCGTACAGAGTACAATGATGAGTCATGGGTTTACAACCAGTTATAAATCTCAGTGCACCATGATAAACAGCGTCGAGCAGATGGAGATGATTTGCAGGTGCGTTCATATACAGGACATCACCGTAGTCCAAGAGAGGTAAAAAGGTGGCAGAAACCAGCTGTTTCCTAACCTTTAGAGAAAAACAATGTTTGTTCCTGTAAAAATTTCTTAACCAAATTGTTAATATGACATTTAAAAGACAGGCCATCATCTAATATAATGCCTTAGTATTCGTAGGAAGATACAAGCTCAATAGGTGGACCCTGAACAGAGGTAATACAGGGAAGAACGGCTGGAACCTTGTTATTTGAGAAGAGCATTGCTTTGGTTTTGTCTGCATTTATCACCTGTCTGAGGTGGAACAAGTGGGACTGAAATATATCAAAAGCAGACTGCAGACGTTCAAAAGCAAGAGCAACTGTGCTCGCACAACAATATAAAACAGTATCGTCTGCATAAAGGTGAACAGAAGCATTAACATTTTGACCTACATCATTTATATAAATGGTGAAAAGAGTTGGCCCTAGAACTGAACCTTGTGGCACACCTTTAGAGACATTAAGACAGTTAGAGGACAAGTTGTTGAACTGCACATATTGTTTTCGATTTGAGAGGTAATTTTCAAACCAACCAACAACTTTGGCTGATAGACCTATATGTGCCAGGCGTTGGCAGAGAATTCCATGATCAACAGTATCAAATGCTTTAGACAAATCAATAAAAAGAGCAGTACAATGGTTATTATTTTGCCTCAGTGAAGAGCTCTGTGTCTTGTATCTCTTTGTGTTCATCGAGTCTCTTCGTTGTTACACTTTATCTGTTTGTCTTGTCTCTTCTCTATTGTGTCGTATTATTGGGTTCATTGTTTCTTTGTGGGTATCCTGTATCTCTGTAGAAACCTCGTCTCTGTGAATGTCTTTGCAGTGTTTCGTCTCTTTGTGGTCATCTTGTGTCTCCACATGCATGGTTGTGTTACGTAGCCTGGGACATGTCTCTTTCAGGTTGCCTTGTCACTTTTAGGTGTCCTGTGTCTCCTTGTAGCGGTCCTGTGTCTCCTTGTAGCTGTCTTGTGCCTCTTTGCAGTTGTCCTGTGTCATTTTTAGGTGTCCTGTGTCTATATTTTGTGTCTTTTGGGAATAATTTTTGTTTTGTGGGTGTATTTTTTTGTGTTTTGACCACATGGAGACACAGGACAGCAACTAAGAAACAATGACCAACCATACCACACATAACCCCAAAATGAACAGATAAAAAAGACAAGAGACACAGGGACGAGTTAGAGACACAAAGAAACGATGAACCCAACAATACGACACTGCAGAAACATATTAGGACACAATAAACACAGACACAAAGAGACAAGACGGCTACAGACAAACAGAATATCTGAACAAGGAGACTCAAGATGAATACAAAGATAGAAGAGTCACAAACTACGAGAAAATTAAAAAAAAGGCACCAAATATAGAAACAATAAGACACAAGATAATCAAAAAGACAAAAAAACACCAGCAACAAAATAAGACCCTCTCAGAGACACAACTCAACCATGAACAAGACTACACCAACAAGAGACAGAGACACTCACACGGAGACACAGGAGATCAACAAAGAAACAAGGACATGATCCTACAGAAACAGAGAACACCTACACGGAGACATGAGACATGAGACATGAGACGCAGACACAATGGTTGTAATTCGTCCAGGCAGGACAGACACAAGCGGTCTGATGGATTTATTGAATCTAGCTTGGTCAGATTCACAAACCTAAAAGGCACAAACAAGTCATTAATTAACTTACACAAAATAAAGACAGTGGACAAGTAAGAACCAACCAACTTGTCTCGTAGGATCCCTTCTTCTAAGAAAATATAAACCTTTACTCCGCACACAAAACTTAACAGTGCGCTACAGCGCCCTCTGTTGGTGCACAACTGCAATAACGATAAAATACATAAAAAACTGGCAAAAAAGGAAACGTAACACTGGTCCTACAGAGACACAATGAACAAAAAGACACCTGTGAAGAGAGGAGACAAAGCAAAAGGAAGACAGTCTCAGAGACATCTACAAAGAGACAAGATGACCACGTGGAGACACAGGACAGCAGCGAAGAAACTACGACTCCAACAACACAGTGACATGAAGCCAACTTGTCTCTTTTTAACTATATTTTGTTTTTTTTTAACTATGTTTTGTCTTAGTTGAATTTTGTGTCCCTGTGTTGGTATTTTCTGTCCATAGCATTGTGTCTCACTGTAGGAGTTGTTGTATCTTTACTGGTGTCCTGGATCTCGGTCCTAAATCTCTAAGTGTCTTGTGTCTCTGTGTTGGTGTATTTGGTCTGTTTGTGGTCTGTCTCAGTGTGTGTTACTTCACAGGGGACATGTCTCTGTAAGGTCACATTGTCGTCTTGTAGCTGTCATGTGTCTCCTTGTAGCTGTCCGGTGTCTCTTTTGCTGTCCTTTGTCTCCTTGTAGCTCTCTTGTGTCTCCTTGTAGCTGTCCTGTGTCTCCTTGTAGCTGTCTTGTGCCTCTTTGTAGCTGTCCTGTGTCTCTTTTGCTGTCCTGTGTCTCCTTGTAGCTGTCTTGTGCCTCTTTGTAGCTGTCCTGTGTCTCTTTTGCTGTCCCGTGTCTCATTGTAGCTGTCCTGTGTCTTCTTGTAGCGGTCATGTGTCTCTTTTGCTGTCCTGTGTCTCCTTTTAGCGGTCCTGTCTCTCCTTGCAGCTCTCTTGTGTCTCCTTGTAGCTGTCCTGTGTCTCCTTGTAGCTCTCTTGTGTCTCCTTGTAGCTCCTGTGTCTCCTTGTAGCTGTCCTGTGTCTCCTTGTAGCTCTCTTGTGTCTCCTTGTAGCTGTCCTGTGTCTCCTTGTAGCGGTCCTGTCTCTCCTTGTAGCTGTCTTGTGCCTCTTTGTAAGTTGTCCTGTGTCTCTTTTGCTGTCCTGTGTCTCATTGTAGCTGTCATGTGACTCCTTGTAGCTGTCATGTGTCTCTTTTGCTGTCCTGTGTCTCCTTGTAGCTGTCCTGTCTCTCCTTGTAGCTCTCTTGTGTCTCCTTGTAGCTGTCCTGTGTCTCCTTGTATACAATACAATACAACTTTATTTGTATAGCACATATAAATAACCACAGGGGCAGCCAAAGTGCTGTACATTAAAATATAAAAAAATTGTTAAGACATAAAAGTTAAAAAAGGAATAAATAAAAAGTCAAAAAGTCAAACAAATATAAAACTCTTAAAAACAGAAAACAGACACAGATGTATTTAGATTAAGATTAAGATTAAGAAGTGTTAAAAACCAAGGAAAATAAATATGTTTTTAAAAGAGATTGTAGCTTTCATGTGTCTCTTTGTAGCTCTCTTGTGTCTCCTTGTAGCTCTTGTGTCTCCTTGTAGCTCTCTTGTGTCTCCTTGTAGCTCTCTTGTGTCTCCTTGTAGCCGTCCTGTGTCTCCTTGTAGCTCTCTTGTGTCTCTTTGAATGAATACAATTTAATCTGTTACCTAACCCTAACCCTAACCCAGTCCGTAATTTTCCAAAACTAAACTGTAATTTACACAGCTCATCTGTTACGTGAGGTAATCATGTGACATATCTTTGGAAATTTAAGATTCTTGTGATTCCATCAATGTAAACCATTTCAGGGTATAATCATAACAGCAGGTACAATCAACACCTGTGTCACACCACAAACAAACAAACAGCTACGAAATCGACGCAACTCACCTTATAAGCGTTATAAAACTTGTCCGATCAAAAATAGTCGCACAAAAATGGTCTGGTTAAATTCACAAAGGTCCAGTCGATCCGATTCAGTAAAGTATTTAGTCCAAAATTCACTATCATACCAGTAAATATCCACAAACAGCCGCTGCATCATTTGAAATTGCCTTTTGACGTTCAGGTTATTGTTCACTCTCACTCGCGTTTGCGTGTGTTAAATAATGCATTCCTTGGTTTTAAAACGGAGGGGGTCAGCTGACCTTTACATTGACACCTCATACGTCCATATAGCAGCGTCCCTGTCCTGTCCACAGCCTACAACAGCCAATAAGGGGCCAGCGTTGAAAGGAAGCCACGCCCCCATTGTGTCGTGTAAAAACTGAGCCAGTTAGAACCAGTCGTGCTGATGACTGGCGCATTGAATAGCCAATGAAATTCTGAACTCAGCGATGTGTCGCTTCAGGGGGCGGAGACAAAGTCACAACCCCTAACCCCTAACCTTAACCCTGCGTAACTGCAAATTAATTACGTGCGTCAAACGTGCGTCAGTGGTCAATTGCAGTGTGGCTTGTTTATATAAAAAATGTTGCAAATAACCTGTAATTGGTTATAATTGTAAATGTGTGTAAATATGTGAATAGTTTGCTATATTTGCTGTCTTGTAAAAGGCAGTTATGACTTTTATCTTCGGTATGTGACCATGTTTATCCAAGTGTCCTTTTGGAGTCTCCAAATGGACATTTTTGGAAACGCCTAGACATACTCTTACAAAAACGTGTGTAAAATACTCATTTTTTGTGGTATTGTTATCAAATTTGAACTTGCACTAGGTAAGGCTTCATGCTGTGGTCCCATTCTGTTTTCCAGCTAATAAGTCACAGCTGCACTCATCTGCAGACATCTGTTTACAAAAAGAATTCAGGCGGAAATAAAAAACTTCTATTTCAGTGTGTTTAAACTTAGATTACTCAATGCTTGTAGCACTTACAGTGATTCTGACAGTTGGAGGAAAAACCTCAGAGTGTTACCTTTCAAAAGAGACCAAAACCATCCATGTGCTACAAACGGTTCAAGAACAGCTTTCAGTTTACTTCGGCTTCACAAAGCACATTTTACATTTGAAATAAAACCAACAAGGTTGTGTAAATAACAAAAATATTTAATGTAAATTTTCAGTTTAGAAATCTGTCGGGACAGGCAGGACTGCACATCACAGGGACAGGAAATACCGTCACGGACACGGACATGGACATGGACATGCTCTCAGGATCAGGACCGAACCTCAGCGGGACTCGGTCGTCTTGGATGTTTGTCCAGAGAAGAAAAGAGTCCATTTATACACAACTGAAATGTTTTTAGTTCCAGGTCTGATGATGTCACAGAAACCAACACATGCTTTTCACGATGAGGTGGCGGTTTAAGACGTGGACGTGAGACCGTCTTCATGAGACGTGGACGTGAGACCGTCTTCATGAGCGCTGCAGCGGTCTGGAAACGTTCCATGGGAAGGATGGATACCATGCTGGGATGTTTCACCAACCCTCCGTCCTGACTTCCCAGGGAAGGTTTCTGGACATTTCTGATCCAACCTCTGACCCCCGGGTCGGTCAGAAACTCCCGGGTTGGTCAGAAACCCCCGGGTCGGTCAGAAGCCCCCGGGTCGGTCAGAAACCCCCGGGTCGGTTAGAAACCTCCGAGTTGGTCAGAAACCCCCGGGTCAGTCAGAAACCCCCAGGTTGGTCAGAAACTCCCGGGTCAGTCAGAAACCCCCGGGTTGGTCAGAAACTCCCGGGTCGGTTAGAAACCTCCGAGTTGGTCAGAAACCCCCGGGTCGGTCAGAAACCCCCGGGCCGGTCAGAAACCCCCGGGTCGGTCAGAAACCTCCGGGTCGGTCAGAAACTCCCGGGTCGGTCAGAAACCCCCGGGTTGGTCAGAAACCCCTGGGCCGGTCAGAAACCCCGGGTCGGTCAGAAACCAGTGGGTCGGTCAGAAACCTCCGAGTTGGTCAGAAACCCGCGGGTCGGTCAGAAACCCCTGGGCCAGTCAGAAACCCCCGGGTCAGTCAGAAACCCCCGGGCCGGTCAGAAACCCCCGGGTCGGTCAGAAACCTCCGTGGCGGTCAGAAACCCACGGGTCGGTCAGAAACCTCCGGGTTGGTCAGAATCCTCCGGGTTGGTCAGAAACCCACGGGTTGGTCAGAAACCCCCGGGTCGGTCAGAAACCTCCGGGTTGGTCAGAAACCCCCGGGTGGGTCAGAAACCTCCGTGTGGGTCAGAAACCCACGGGTCGGTCAGAAACCTCCGGGTTGGTCAGAATCCTCCGGGTGGGTCAGAACCCCCCGGGTCGGTCAGAAACCTACGGGTCGGTCAGAAACCTACGGGTCAGTCAGAAACCCCCGGGTCGGTCAGAAACCTACGGGTCAGTCAGAAACCCCCGGGTTGGTCAGAAACTTCTGGGCCGGTCAGAAACCCCCGGGTTGGTCAGAAACTTCTGGGCCGGTCAGAAACCCCCGGGTCGGTCAGAAACCTCCAGGTCGGTCAGAGACTCCCGGGTCGGTCAGAAACCCCCGGGTTGGTCAGAAACCCCAAGGTCGGTCAGAAACCCCCGGGTGGGTCAGAACCCCCCGGGTCGGTCAGAAACCCCCGGGTTGGTCAGAAACCCCCGGGTCAGTCAGAAACCCCCGAGCCGGTCAGAAACCCCCGGGCCGGTCAGAAACCCCCGGGTCGGTCAGAAACCTCCGGGTTGGTCAGAAACCCACGGGTCGGTCAGAAACCTCCAGGTCAGTCAGAAACCCCCGGGTCGGTCAGAAACCTCCGGGTCGGTCAGAAACCCCCGGGTCGGTCAGAAACCCCCGGGTCGGTCAGAAACCCCCTGGGCCGGTCAGAAACCCCCGGGTCGGTCAGAAACCAGCGGGTCGGTCAGAAACCTCCAGGTTGGTCAGAAACATCCGGGTCGGTCAGAAACATCCGGGTCGGTCAGAAACATCCGGGTCGGTCAGAAAACACTGAAAACACATCACGCTTTAGTTCCTACACAGCGGAGCACAAACGTTACCGGGACGTTGGACGGTCCGGCCCGTTTCTACACCTGTCCCGCTCAGAGGACGCCATCCACCATCAGAACCGTAACCTCTAACTCTAGAAGCTCCGCGGCCTCCAGTGAGCATGCTCAGACCGCCGCCATGGCGAAGGCATCAGTGGTGGATGAACGCCTCCATCGCTGTCTCTGGGAAATGATCAATACTTTTTGTTATTTGGTCTCATCAATAATCTACAACAGCTGATCTAGAACTGGGATGTTGGTGCTTCCATGGCAACCAGCCGATGCTGACGATGACTCGTCCCTGAGATGGCGGCGGCGTTGGTGCAGGACTGGTACCAGCTGATTAACCCTAACCCAGATTAACCCTAACCCTAACCCAGATTAACCCTAACCCAGATTAACCCTAACCCAGATTAACCCTAACCCAGATTAACCCTAACCCAGATTAACCCTAACCCAGATTAACCCTAACCCAGATTAACCCCCCTAACCCAGATTAACCCTAACCCAGATTAACCCTAACCCTGATTAACCCTAACCCAGATTAACCCTAACCCAGATTAACCCTAACCCTAACCCAGATTAACCCTAACCCAGATTAACCCTAACCCAGATTAACCCTAACCCAGATTAACCCTAACCCAGATTAACCTTAACCCAGATTAACCCTAACCCAGATTAACCCTAACCCAGATTAACCCTAACCCTAACCCAGATTAACCCTAACCCAGATTAACCCTAACCCAGATTAACCCTAACCCAGATTAACCCTAACCCTGATTAACCCTAACCCAGATTAACCCTAACCCTTAACCCTAACCCTGATTAACCCTAACCCAGATTAACCCTAACCCAGATTAACCCTAACCCTGATTAACCCTAACCCAGATTAACCCTAACCCTGATTAACCCTAACCCAGATTAACCCTAACCCAGATTAACCCTAACCCTAACCCAGATTAACCCTAACCCAGATTAACCCTAACCCTGATTAACCCTAACCCAGATTAACCCTAACCCAGATTAACCCTAACCCAGATTAACCCTAACCAGACTGGTTTTAGTTTTTAGTCACAGAATCTGACGAGGCAAAGAATCGGCGGAAGAACGAACCAGGTTAGGGTCACCGGGGCCCCATCCTGGATCCAGGCCTGGGGGAGGGGCTTGTTTGGGAGCACCTGGACGGGCTCAGGTAGATTCAGAATCAGACAGTAGGGGGCGCTGGACGGGCTCAGGTAGATTCAGAATCAGACAGTAGGAGGCGCTGGACGAGCTCAGGTGGGCTCAGGTAGATTCAGAATCAGACAGTAGGGGGCGCTGGACGGGCTCAGGTAGATTCAGAATCAGACAGTAGGAGGCGCTGGACGAGCTCAGGTGGGCTCAGGTAGATTCAGAATCAGACAGTAGGGGGCGCTGGACGGGCTCAGGTGGGCTCAGGTAGGTTCAGAATCAGACAGTAGGGGGCGCTGGACGAGCTCAGGTGGGCTCAGGTAGATTCAGAATCAGACAGTAGGGGGCGCTGGACGGACTCAGGTGGGCTCAGGTAGATTCAGAATCAGACAGTAGGGGGCGCTGGACGGACTCAGGTGGGCTCAGGTAGATTCAGAGATCAGACAGTAGGGGGCGCTGGACGGGCTCTGGTAGATTCAGAGATCAGACAGTAGGAGACGCTGGACGGGCTCAGGTAGATTCAGAGATCAGACAGTAGGAGGCGCTGGACGAGCTCAGGTGGGCTCAGGTAGATTCAAAGATGGCTGAATAAAGCTTCTTTATCCATTCAGGATCATCTGAAGACGCTGGAGACCAAACAGCTGTGGTGGACGTCTCCAGATGGACGCTCGTCAATAAAACCGTCTCTGGGCAGAACCTCCAGAACTTCACGGGTCATTCAGACTTTCCTTTGAGGTCTAACAAACGTAGTAAAGTTTCATCTTTGGGGGCCGAAGCCGTTAAACTCTCAGTTAATTTAATTTAATTAAATTTAATTCATAAATTAATATTAACAATAAATTCATAAAAGCATTCATAAAAATCTTTCTGAACAACCAAGAGATGTTTGAACACGTAAACATCAAACGTTCATCGTCAGAAGCTCCGTCGTCTTCGTGTGAGGACGCGTCTCTAGCTCTTCGTCCTCTTTGTCCTCTTCGTCCTCTTTGTCCTCTTCGTCCTCAGCGGTGAATTAAAGTCCTCAAACACGTTCAGTTTCTACTAAAACACGTCCAACATGAAGGAATGTTGATGAAGGCTGGGATCAATACAGCTGATCAGGCTGGAGATGGGAGGAGCTTCTACCGTCCACACCTGTGGGACGCGTGTCCACACCTGTGGGACGCGTGTCAGACACCTGTGGGACGCGTGTCCACACCTGTGGGACGCGTGTCACACACCTGTGGGACGCGTGTCCACACCTGGGGGACGCGTGTCACACACCTGTGGGACGCGTGTCCACACCTGTGGGACGTGTGTCAGATACCTGTGGGACGCGTGTCCACACCTGGGGGACGCGTGTCACACACCTGGGGGACGCGTGTCACACACCTGGGGGACGCGTGCCACACACCTGTGGGATGTGTGTCCACACCTGTGGGACGTGTGTCAGATACCTGTGGGACGCGTGTCCACACCTGTGGGACGCGTGTCACACACCTGTGGGACGCGTGTCCACACCTGTGGGACGCGTGTCAGATACCTGTTGGACGTGTGTCCACACCTGTGGGACGCGTGTCACACACCTGTGGGATGCGTGTCACACACCTGTGGGACGTGTGTCAGACACCTGTTGGACGTGTGTCAGACATCTGTTGGACGTGTGTCCACACCTGTGGGACGTGTGTCAGACACCTGTGGGACGTGACACACGTGACGGGTCATGGACATGTCTCTGACACGTCAACCCATCCTGGACACGTCTCTGACATGTCAACCGTTCCTGGACACGTCTCTGACACACGTGACGGGTCATGGACATATCTCTGACACGTCAACCTGTCCTGGACATGTCTCTGACACACATGATGGGTCATGGACATATCTCTGACACGTCAACTCGTCCTGGACATGTCTGTGACATGTAAACCTGTCCTGGACACGTCTCTGACACACGTGACGGGTCATGGACATATCTCTGACACGTCAACCTGTCCTGGACATGTCTCTGACACGTCAACCCATCCTGGACACGTCTCTGACATGTCAACCCATCCTGGACACGTCTCTGACACACGTGACGGGTCATGGACATGTCTCTGACACGTCAACCTGTCCTGGACACGTCTCTGACATGTCAACCCGTCCTGGACACGTCTCTGACACACGTGACGGGTCATGGACATGTCTCTAACACGTCAACCTGTCCTGGACACGTCTCTGACACACGTGACGGGTCATGGACATGTCTCTGACACGTCAACCTGTCCTGGACACGTCTCTGACACACGTGACGGGTCATGGACATATCTCTGACACGTCAACCTGTCCTGGACATGTCTCTGACACGTCAACCTGTCCTGGACATGTCTCTGACACGTCAACCCATCCTGGACACGTCTCTGACATTTAAACCCGTCCTGGACACGTCTCTGACACACGTGACGGGTCATGGACATGTCTCTGACACGTCAACCTGTCCTGGACACGTCTCTGACACGTCAACCCATCCTGGACACGTCTCTGACATGTCAACCGTTCCTGGACACGTCTCTGACACACATGACGGGTCATGGACATGTCTCTGACACGTCAACCTGTCCTTGACACGTCTCTGACACGTCAACCCATCCTGGACAGGTCTCTGACACCCGTGACGGGACATGGACATGTCTCTGACACGTCAACTCGTCCTTGACACGTCTCTGACACGTCAACTTGTCCTGGACAGGTCTCTGACACCCGTGACGGGACATGGGCGTCCTCGTCTCCTCAGTCCATGTGGGGGACGTCCTGTTTGCTGAGCAGGACCTCCAGCAGACGCAGTTTAGCCTTCAGCTGTTTGTACTCGTGGTACTCGTCCTTCATGGGACAACGGTCCTCCTTCTGGCAGATCCTGTTGGTGAGACGTCACCTCGTCAAACACAGAACCGCTCGTTACCTGTTAGCGTTACCTGTTAGCGTTACCTGTTAGCTGTTAGCTTCACTCACCGTCCAGTCTGGCGGTAAAACTCGTCCTCAAACTCCTTCAGGACTTTACGCCTCGTCTTCTTCTCAGCTCTGGTCTCTCGCAGACACTGCAGCAGCTGAGACCTGGACCAGTGGACCGGTGGACCGGTGGACCGGTGGACCGGAGGACAGGAAGGGTTCTGGTTGGTACACTGTGATCCGGCTGATCTCAACGTCCTGAACTGGACTCACCTGGAGGCTTCGTGCAGGTTGGCGGTGGTCAGAGCGACTTTCTGGCAGACCGCTTTCACCTCGTCTATCGGGGACACGAAGGCCGGGTCGCTGTCTCGGTCGCTGTCCTCCTCGCCGGCCGCTGGCCGGGTCGGTCTCTGGGGCGTCGGGTCGGGGAGTTCTTCAACCAGCGAGGAGTCCAGAGAGTCTTCATCAGAGCCTTCCTCCTCTTCCTGAAACACAGAACCAGAACTGATCGCTCTACGTGAACCCGTGTCAACCGGACTGAGCCGGTACCGGACCGACCCGGTACCAGACTGACCCGGTACTGGACTGACCCGGTACCAGACTGACCCGGTACCGTTCTAGTTCAATAACAAGAGTTACTCTGAGTTTCTTACGATGGTGGGGAAGCTGGGGCTGACGCACAGCAGGCACTTGATCATCTGGTACCGGACTGACCCAGTACCAGACTGACCTGGTACCAGGACCGACCCGGTACCAGGACTGACCCAGTACTGGACTGACCCGGTACCAGACTGACCCGGTACCGTTCTAGTTCTATAACAAGAGTTACTCTGAGTTTCTTACGATGGTGGGGAAGCTGGGGCTGACGCACAGCAGGCACTTGATCATCTGGTACCGGACTGACCCGGTACCAGGACTGACCCGGTACTGGACTGACCCGGTACTGACTGACCCGGACCAGACTGACCCGGTACCCGACCCGGTACCCGACTGACCCGGTACCGTTCTAGTTCTATAACAAGAGTTACTCTGAGTTTCTTACGATGGTGGGGAAGCTGGGGCTGACGCACAGCAGGCGCTTGATCATCTGGTACCGGACTGACCCAGTACCAGACTGACCCGGTACCAGACTGACCCGGTACTGGACTGACCCGGTACCAGACTGACCCGGTACCAGACTGACCCGGTACCAGACTGACCCGGTACCAGACTGACCCGGTACCGTTCTAGTTCTATAACAAGAGTTACTCTGAGTTTCTTACGATGGTGGGGAAGCTGGGGCTGACGCACAGCAGGCGCTTGATCATCTGGTACCGGACTGACCCAGTACCAGACTGACCCGGTACCAGACTGACCCGGTACCGTTCTAGTTCTATAACAAGAGTTACTCTGAGTTTCTTACGATGGTGGGGAAGCTGGGGCTGACGCACAGCAGGCACTTGATCATCTGGTACCGGACTGACCCGGTACCAGGACTGACCCGGTACTGGACTGACCCGGTACTGGACTGACCCGGTACCAGACTGACCCGGTACCAGACTGACCCGGTACCAGACTGACCCGGTACCGTTCTAGTTCTATAACAAGAGTTACTCTGAGTTTCTTACGATGGTGGGGAAGCTGGGGCTGACGCACAGCAGGCGCTTGATCATCTGGTACCGGACTGACCCAGTACGGGACTGACCCGGTACCGGACTGACCCGGTACCAGACTGACCCGGTACCAGACTGACCCGGTACCGTTCTAGTTCTATAACAAGAGTTACTCTGAGTTTCTTACGATGGTGGGGAAGCTGGGGCTGACGCACAGCAGGCGCTTGATCATCTGGTACCGGACTGACCCGGGTACCAGGACTGACCCGGTACCAGGACTGACCCGGTACCATTCTAGTTCTATAACAACAGTTACTCTGAGTTTCTTACGATGGTGGGAAAGCTGGGGCTGACGCACAGCAGGCGCTTGATCATCTGGTACCGGACTGACCCAGTACGGGACTGACCCGGTACCAGACTGACCCGGTACCAGACTGACCCGGTACCGTTCTAGTTCTATAACAAGAGTTACTCTGAGTTTCTTACGATGGTGGGGAAGCTGGGGCTGACGCACAGCAGGCGCTTGATCATCTGGTACCGGACTGACCCAGTACCGGACTGACCCGGTACCAGGACTGACCCAGTACTGGACTGGCCGGTACCAGACTGACCCGGTACCGGACTGACCCGGTACTGGACTGACCCGGTACCAGACTGACCCGGTACCGTTCTAGTTCTATAACAAGAGTTACTCTGAGTTTCTTACGATGGTGGGGAAGCTGGGGCTGACGCACAGCAGGCGCTTGATCATCTATTACCGGACTGACCCGGTACCGGACCGACCCAGTACTGGACTGACCCGGTACCAGACTGACCCGGTACCGTTCTAGTTCTATAACAAGAGTTACTCTGAGTTTCTTACGATGGTGGGGAAGCTGGGGCTGACGCACAGCAGGCACTTGATCATCTGGTACCGGACTGACCCAGTACCGGACTGACCCGGTACTGGACTGACCCGGTACCAGACTGACCCGGTACCGTTCTAGTTCTATAACAAGAGTTACTCTGAGTTTCTTACGATGGTGGGGAAGCTGGGGCTGACGCACAGCAGGCGCTTGATCATCTGGTACCGGACTGACCCAGTACCAGACTGACCTGGTACCAGACTGACCCGGTACCGTTCTAGTTCTATAACAAGAGTTACTCTGAGTTTCTTACGATGGTGGGGAAGCTGGGGCTGACGCACAGCAGGCACTTGATCATCTGGTACCGGACTGACCCGGTACCGGACTGACCCAGTACCGGACTGACCCGGTACCGTTCTAGTTCAATAACAAGAGTTACTCTGAGTTTCTTACGATGGTGGGGAAGCTGGGGCTGACGCACAGCAGGCGCTTGATCATCTGGTACCGGTCGTACAGCGGCTTCACCAGGTTCCGTTCCCGCTTCGTTACCTGTTGGACAGAAGTCATCACTGATTGGTCGCTCTGGTCAGGTGAACAAAATTACACCGATGAACCAGGAAGGTTCGGTTCCCGTCTGGGTCTGATGGGAGACTGATGACCATCAGACGGGTCAGAACATCAAACCAAAGGAGACCCGTCCACCTTCACTGGGTTCAGAATCAGACACGTGCACAGGTAGGCTCCAGGTGCTGAGGCTCCTCCCCCTCCAGCTCTTTAACCATCAAAGGTTAAATGAAGTCAAATGACAAAAAGTCAATTTGATTTTTGATGTCAGACACTGTAAAGAAATCAAAGTGTCTCCTCTGTTGAGCAGAGAGAGACCTGGAGGAGCCTGGAGACATCTGGAGACCATCTGGAGACATCTGAAGACATCTGGGGACATCTGAAGACCACCAGGAGACCACCTGGAGACCATCTAGAAACCATCTGGAAACCATCAGGAGACCATCTGGAAACCATCAGGAGGCCATCTGGAGACCATCAGGAGGCCATCTGGAGACCATCAGGAGACCATCTGGAAACCATCTGGAAACCATCTGGAGACCATCAGGAGACCATCAGGAGACCATCAGGAGGCCATCTTGAAACCATTTGGAAACCATCTGGAGACCATCAGGAAACCATCAGGAGGCCATCTGGAGACCATCAGGAGACCATCTGGAAACCATCTAGAAACCATCTGGAAACCATCTGGAGACCATCAGGAAACCATCAGGAGACCATCTGGAAACCATCAGGAGACCATCTGGAAACCATCTGGAAACCATCTGGAGACCATCTGGAGACCATCTGGAGACCATCAGGAGACCATCTGGAAACCATCTGGAAACCATCTGGAGACCATCAGGAGACCATCTGGAGACCATCTGGAGACCATCTGGAGTCCATCTGGAGACCATCGGGAGACCATCTGGAGACCATCTGGAGACCATCAGGAGACCATCTGGAGACCATTAGGAGACCATCTGGAGACCATCTGGAGACCATCTGGAGACCATCTGGACCATCAGGAGACCATCTGGAAACCATCTGGAGACCATCGGGAGACCATCTGGAAACCATCTGGAGACCATCAGGAGACCATCTGGAAGCCATCTGGAGACCATCGGGAGACCATCTGGAAACCATCTGGAGACCATCTGGAGTCCATCTGGAGACCATCGGGAGACCATCTGGAGACCATCTGGAGACCATCAGGAGACCATCTGGAGACCATTAGGAGACCATCTGGAGACCATCTGGAGACCATCTGGAGACCATCTGGAAACCATCAGGAGACCATCTGGAAACCATCTGGAGACCATCGGGAGACCATCTGGAAACCATCTGGAGACCATCAGGAGACCATCTGGAAGCCATCTGGAGACCATCGGGAGACCATCTGGAAACCATCTGGAGACCATCTGGAAACCATCTGGAGACCATCAGGAGACCATCTGGAAACTATCTGGAAACCATTTGGAGACCATCAGGAGACCATCTGGAAACCATCAGGAGACCATCAGGAGACCATCTGGAAACCATCAGGAGACCATCTGGAAACCATCTGGAAACCATCTGGAGACCATCAGGAGACCATCTGGAAACCATCAGGAGACCATCTGGAAACCATCTGGAAACCATCTGGAGACCATCAGGAGACCATCTGGAAACCATCAGGAGACCATCAGGAGACCATCTGGAGACCATCTGGAAACCATCTGGAGACCATCTGGAGACCATCCATCGGAAACCATCTGGAGACCATCCATCTGGAGACCATCTGGACCATCTGGAGACCAGACCATCTGGAAACCATTTGGAGACCATCAGGAGACCATCAGGAGACCATCTGGAAACCATCTGGAAACCATTTGGAGACCATCAGGAGACCATCAGGAGACCATCTGGAAACCATCTGGAAACCATCTGGAGTCCATCTGGAGTCCATCTGGAGACATCTGGAGACCATCTGGAGACCATCTGAAGACCATCTGGAAACCATTTGGAGACCATCAGGAGACCATCTGGAAACCATCAGGAGACCATCTGGAAACCATCAGGAGACCATCTGGAAACCATTTGGAGACCATCAGGAGACCATCTGGAAACCATCTGGAGACCATCTGGAGTCCATCTGGAGACCATCTGGAGTCCATCTGGAGACCATCTGGAGACCATCTGGAGACCATCTGGAGACCATCTGGAGACCATCTGGAGACCATCAGGAGACCATCTGGAGACATCTGGAGGACCTGCTGGGGGACTGAAAATAAACCCGTCCCTGATGGACCCCGGCGTCTCACCGGCCGGCCGTGTACGCTCTGGAAGTACAGGAGACACTTCTGCAGCGTGATCTTCTCCAGAACCATCTGAGCCTGGCTCATCTCCTGCACACAGAAAAAAACAGAAACCTAAAGACCTGCATCTGCGTCCAGCTGGGTCCCAGTCTGACCAGTAAGACCTGGAGGATCTGAGGAGGACCTTGGTGTTGTCAGGGAGACCCAGACTCTGTCTCTTCTCTCTCAGCCGTCTGAACAGAGACTCCACCGTCTCCTCCAGAGTGGGTTTGTGCTCCCAGGACCCCTGCTGGCCGGATCCAGATCTGCAGGACACATCAACAGTGATGGAGCTGATCATCGTCGTTAGGAGCAACCGTCTCTGTCCTACAGGAGACTGAAACATCTGTCCATCTATTAAATTCATTAGATGACACGTTCAGTTCACACGTTAAATTTATATCTGTGAGCGTAAACGTCTGAGCCAACAGATGAGACCATGAATCTGAGGGACTGAGGGACGGAGGGACAACGCAGCCACATCACCTACTGATACACATCCTGGATGTTTATGGCGCTGGATCTCTGAAATGGGCCAGAACAGAACCAGAACCAGAAAAATGGTGTTATAAACCCACATTGGGTCTGAACTCAACTCTGAACAAACCTGTCGTTACTGAACTTCACCTGAGAAGACCGCTGTCCTGGAGGACCAGTGTCCTGGAAGACGGCTGTCCTGGAGGACCGCTGTCCTGGAGGACCAGTGTCCTGGAGGACCAGTGTCCTGGAAGACGGCTGTCCTGGAGGACCGCTGTCCTGGAGGACCAGTGTCCTGGAGGACCAGTGTCCTGGAAGACGGCTGTCCTGGAGGACCGCTGTCCTGGAGGACCAGTGTCCTGGAGGACCAGTGTCCTGGAGGACCGCTGTCCTGGAGACCAGTGTCCTGGAAGACGTCTGTCTTGGAGGACAGCTGTCCTAGAGGACCAGTGTCCTGGAGGACCGCTGTCCTGGAGGACCAGTGTCCTGGAGGACCAGTGTCCTGGAGGACCGCTGTCCTGGAGACCAGTGTCCTGGAAGACGGCTGTCCTGGAGGACCGCTGTCCTAGAGGACCAGTGTCCTGGAGGACGGCTGTCCTGGAGGATCAGTGTCCTGGAGGACCAGTGTCCTGGAAGACCAGTGTCCTGGGGGACCGCTGTCCTGGAGACCAGTGTCCTGGAAGACGGCTGTCCTGGAGGACCGCTGTCCTAGAGGACCAGTGTCCTGGAGGATGGCTGTCCTGGAGGACCAGTGTCCTGGAGGACCAGTGTCCTGGAGGACACTGGTCTCCTGGAGCAGGTGGACCTGCAGCCCTGGTTCTATTACAGAACTGAAATATGCACCAATATTGATAAAATACAGATTAAAACTTTTTATTATCTGTTGTTCTGTGATGGACTGGTGACCTGGATGGATGGATGGATGGATGGATGGATGGATGGATGGACTGATGGATGGATGGACTGATGGACTGATGGGCTGATGGACTGATGGGCTGATGGATGGATGGATGGATGGATGGATGGATGGACGGATGGATGGACGGATGGACTGATGGATGGATGGACGGATGGATGGACGGATGGATGGATGGATGGATGGATGGACTGATGGATGGATGGACTGATGGACTGATGGACTGATGGGCTGATGGACTGATGGACAGTGAACTGATGGACTGATGGACAGATGGACTGATGGACAGTGGACAAATGGACTGATGGACAGATGGACTGATGGACAGATGGGTGGATGGACTGATGGACAGATGGACTGATGGACAGATGGATGATGATGGACTGATGGATGGATGGACTGATGGGCCGATGGACAGATGGACAGATGGGTGGATGGACTGATGGACTGATGGACAGATGGACAGATAGGTGGATGGACTGATGGACTGATGGACAGATGGACAGATGGGTGGATGGACTGATGGACTGATGGACAGATGGACAGATGGTGGTTGCAGGTGCAGTTACCTGTCGGTAGGCTCCGCCTCCTTGGTCTCAAACACTGACTGCCTCAGTCTCAGCTCTGAAGAGCAAACAGTCACAGTTCAGTTAAATCAGTTAAATCAGTTAAATCAGTTAAATCATCTGAACAGACTTGAATTTTAATCATTAAAATTATTAGAAGACTGATTTCTGAGACAAATGGTTCAAACGAAATAGAAAACATTATATATTTGTCTGTTAAGACTGAATAATACTTTATTAATCTCCAGAAGTAAATTACATCGTTGCAATATTTCTTTAAGGGGCAAAATAGTTGAATAATACGGGTTTAGAGACGCTCCTTCACAAAATGTCCTGGATTCCACCATTAGTGGACAAGTACTAACTAGTACTAACAAGTATTAACAAGGACTACACTCTTCTGTTACTATTATCACTCTGACTGCAGTCCCTCCTCCATTAGCATTACTCCTCAGTCTGCAGTCCCTCCTCCATTAGCAATACTCCTCAGTCTGCAGTCCCTCCTCCATTAGCATTACTCCTCAGTCTGCAGTCCCTCCTCCATTAGCATTACTGCTCAGTCTGCAGTCCCTCCTCCATTAGCATTACTCCTCAGTCTGCAGTCCCTCCTCCATTAGCATTACTGCTCAGTCTGCAGTCCCTCCTCCATTAGCATTACTCCTCAGTCTGCAGTCCCTCCTCCATTAGCATTACTGCTCAGTCTGCAGTCCCTCCTCCATTAGCATTACTCCTCAGTCTGCAGTCCCTCCTCCATTAGCATTACTGCTCAGTCTGCAGTCCCTCCTCCATTAGCATTACTCCTCAGTCTGCAGTCCCTCCTCCATTAGCATTACTGCTCAGTCTGCAGTCCCTCCTCCATTAGCATTACTCCTCAGTCTGCAGTCCCCCTCCATTAGCATTACTGCATCTGCAGTCCCTCCTCCATTAGCATTACTCCTCAGTCTGCAGTCCCTCCTCCATTAGCATTACTCCTCAGTCTGCAGTCCCTCCTCCATTAGCATTACTCCTCAGTCTGCAGTCCCTCCTTCATTAGCATTACTGCTTAGTCTGCAGTCCCTCCTCCATTAGCATTACTGCTCAGTCTGCAGTCCCTCCTCCATTAGCATTACTCCTCAGTCTGCAGTCCCTCCTCCATTAGCATTACTGCTCAGTCTGCAGTCCCTCCTCCATTAGCATTACTCCTCAGTCTGCAGTCCCTCCTCCATTAGCATTACTCCTCAGTCTGCAGTCCCTCCTCCATTAGCATTACTCCTCAGTCTGCAGTCCCTCCTCCATTAGCATTACTGCTCAGTCTGCAGTCCCTCCTTCATTAGCATTACTCCTCAGTCTGCAGTCCCTCCTCCATTAGCATTACTCCTCAGTCTGCAGTCCCTCCTCCATTAGCATTACTCCTCAGTCTGCAGTCCCTCCTCCATTAGCATTACTCCTCAGTCTGCAGTCCCTCCTGCATTAGCATTACTCCTCAGTCTGCAGTCCCTCCTCCATTAGCATTACTCCTCAGTCTGCAGTCCCCCCTCCATTAGCATTACTGCTCAGTCTGCAGTCCCTCCTCCATTAGCATTACTCCTCAGTCTGCAGTCCCTCCTCCATTAGCATTACTCCTCAGTCTGCAGTCCCTCCTCCATTAGCATTACTCCTCAGTCTGCAGTCCCTCCTCCATTAGCATTACTCCTCAGTCTGCAGTCCCTCCTCCATTAGCATTACTCCTCAGTCTGCAGTCCCTCCCTCCATTAGCATTACTCTCAGTCTGCAGTCCCTCCTTCATTAGCATTACTCCTCAGTCTGCAGTCCCTCCTGCATTAGCATTACTCCTCAGTCTGCAGTCCCTCCTCCATTAGCATTACTCTTTAGTCTGCAGTCCCTCCCTCCATTAGCATACTCTCAGTCTCAGTCCTCCCTCCTTAGCATTACTCCTCAGTCTGCAGTCCCTCCTCCATTAGCATTACTGCTCAGTCTGCAGTCCCTCCTCCATTAGCATTACTGCAGTCTGCAGTCCCTCCTCCATTAGCATTACTCCTCAGTCTGCAGTCCCTCCTCCATTAGCATTACTGCCTCAGTCTGCAGTCCCTCCTCCATTAGCATTAGCATTCTGCAGTCCTCCTCCATTAGCATACTCCTCAGTCTGCAGTCCTCCTCCATTAGCATTACTCCTCAGTCTGCAGTCCCTCCTCCATTAGCATTACTGCTCAGTCTGGCAGTCCCTCCTCCATTAGCATTACTCCTCAGTCTGCAGTCCCTCCACCATTAGCATTACTCCTCAGTCTGCAGTCCCTCCTCCATTAGCATTACTGCTCAGTCTGCAGTCCCTCCTCCATTAGCATTACTCCTCAGTCTGCAGTCCCTCCTCCATTAGCATTACTCCTCAGTCTGCAGTCCCTCCTCCATTAGCATTACTCTTCAGTCTGCAGTCCCTCCACCATTAGCATTACTCCTCAGTCTGCAGTCCCTCCTCCATTAGCATTACTCCTCATCATCTGCAGGTGTTTTTACCTTTGAGCTGCTTGCGAGCTTTGGCCAGTTCGCTCATCACTCTGACCATCTCTGGGTTCGAGTATTTATCGTTGTGGGACGGCTGCGAGGAGACAACAGGGACAGAGACATTGAAACTGCAGTTTAACTGCTGTTAAACAGCAGTTTAACAGCGTTACGTGAAGGTGGATGAAGGTTTGATGCAACACAGTCGACCCAATCAAACGTTCATGGGCAGGTTCTTTAGAAACGCTGCTGCCTCCTTTAATTAATGGATCCTTTAATTAATGGATCCTTTAATTGAGGCGCTTGAACATGTTCCGGATCAAACTGGTTTACCTTGTAGTTCATCTCCTGCTCAAACTGGTCCTCAAACCTGCGCAGCCTCTTCTTCAAGCTCTGGATCTGTCTGCTGAGGGACGGGATGGAGGGGGGGGGCTTGTCCTCCGATGCCTCTGCTCGGGCTCCTCGACACCTGGACGCACACACAGGTAAGGTTCAGGTCTTTTACTGTTATATTACATCAAACACAAATTATTATACAACTTCTTTACATAAAACAACGTAATTGAAACCAATTAATAACAGTAATCTCTGTACATTTAGCATCATTATTCGTAATACAGCATTAACTTATATTTCTAGGTAATGTAATTGTTTTAAAATGTGAAAATGTTTCTAATTAAATGTTAAAAACAACCTGAAAATAAGGCAAAATTTTGTTAAAATCACAACTACAAACTGTATTTTAATTATGGAAAAAAAAAAACATATTTTTATGAGAAAGTAATTTTTTGTTATTTCACTGTATTTTTCTGGCGCCCCAGCTGCAGGAAAATTACTGTTTTTTTACGATTTTTTTTTTTTACAGTGTAGATTCATCAACAACAGGACCAACCAGGTCCAGGTCTACACTCGGGTCAGCAAAGAGACTGAAACACATCATCAACCGACCCTGAACCCAGTCCCGGTCCTAAATCTAGACCCACATCAGTCTCAACCAGAACCAGATCCAGACTCACAAGAGAACCAGCAGAGGAAAATATAGACCATCAAGTCCCTCTCAAGGTCCAGTTATGACCTCCGACGGGACCGAGACCCCGTCGGTACCGGCTAAGTCCAGTCTCGGTCACGACCTCTGGCGGGACCGAGACCCCGTCGGTACCGGCTAAGTCCAGTCTCGGTCACGACCTCTGGCGGGACCGAGACCCCGTCGGTACCGGCTAAGTCCAGTCTCGGTCACGACCTCTGACGGGACCGAGACCCCGTCAGTACCGGCTAAGTCCAGTCTCTGTCACGACCTCCGACGGGACCCAGATCCCGTCAGTACCGGCTAAGTCCAGTCTCGGTCAACGGTCACGACCTCTGACGGGACCGAGACCCCATCAGTACCGGCTAAAGTCCAGTCTCGGTCACGACCTCTGACGGGACCGAGACCCCGTCAGTACCGGCTAAGTCCAGTCTCGGACCACCGGAGACCCCCAGTCCAGTCCCAGTTCAGAACCGAGTCTCAGAAAAGCTCACTCACATCAACTGAACAGCAGAAATGTTTCTGAATAAAAGAGTTAAATGTGGACCAACAGACCAGTAAAGGGAGCAGGAGCAGGAGAAGGGGGCGGGGCTTACAGCATGTACTGCTGGCTGCAGGGGGGTGATGGCGCCGCGTCGGGGTCCGAGTTGAACCTCTGGCTGTGGCTGGAGCAGCGGGGGGAGGGAGGGGGCTGGAGAGTCCCGCCAGCAGCTGCAGCAGAGCTCCGCCTCCCTCTGACCCCTCCCCCCCTCCTCCCCCCTCTCCTCCGAGGGCGTTCCTCTGTGGGGAGTGGTGGGGGCTGGCGTCGGGGGTGGGGGGCTGCCAGCCCTGCTGGAGGGGGGTCAGCGGTGGGTGTCGGGGGGACGGTGGAGGTCTGGTCAGGACGGCCAGCAGCTCTGCAGAGACATCAGGGACAATTAACACGCAATTAATCCGTTCAGTAATTAATCCGTTCAGCAGCTAGCGCTGGGCGACATGACGATACATATCGATATAAAAGTGTGTATCCTGCCATTTCTCTTCTATCGTTTCTATCATTTCTAACCTAATTTTATCAATTATTACAGCAAATATGTAATTAAATAACCTGCAATGATAAATTTGATAGAATCATATCTACTTCTACAAAGTAGCCTTTTATGTTTGTACTTTTATTCATGGTTAATGCCTTAAACAGAGTTCTCTTCAACCCTGATGTTTACTTTAGACACTTTATATTGGTTTGCAAACTTTGCACTACAAGGTTACAGATTTCAGAAAGTTGAAAAATAATTTGTGTTTATTTTTTATAGCTGAACTTCAGTGCAAAAATGTGTTTTTCCTCTCAGAAACTGTTGTGCACTTTAAAAAAATGTGAAAGCTACTGTACCTCTGTACCTACCTGTTTTTGCTGCACTAAAATGTATGTTTGTGACAGTTCAGCTAAATGTCCTTTCAAAATAAAGTTGAAAAGTAAGCAATGAAATATTTGTCAAACTTTTTAGAGAATAACTGAAAACATATTTTATTATGGTATATCGTGATATATATCGTTATCGTGATATTAGTTTGTGAAAGAACGTCTGGAGGCGTCACTCAACATTTTTTACTTCTTCTCGGGTTTAAAACAAACAAACATGCTAACAACAATAAGGAAAATCATAACCTTTAATTAGAGGGAATACAACTTGACTTCAGACAGAATATAAAATGTTTGGTTACTTATTGATTTTATTAATAATAATAATAATAATAATAATAATAATAATAAAAATAATAATAATTTGACAATCCTATAGTATAAAAACAGAATAAAAATAAATTAGTCTTTAGGCGACTTTTGAAAGCGTCCAGAGAGTCAGACGTCCTAGTAACGTCAGGTAATTTATTCTAAAGTCTCCAGAGGACAGAAGGAGCAGTGATTCCTTTAATTCTGATTATCTATAAGTGCGTCATTATGAAAAAATGAAATGAAATGAAATGAAATGAAAAATACTTTATTTATCCCATAAAGGGAAATTCAACACTGTAGCAAGGGCTCCTGTTTTTTTTTTTTAGCAATATATAATAATATTACAAGCAATAATAATAATAATAATAGGTTTTATATCTTGTTGTGGAGGCTGATGGCAGGAATGATCTTCTGTATCTTTCCGTCTTACAACGGACCTGAAGAAGCCTCTCACTGAACACACTCTGTTGTTTGATCACTGTGTCGTGGATTATTCTCTTTCTATCGCTACTACGGCTGCGTCGTTTAATTTTGACACATTTTGAAGTACGTATTGGCAGGATTTGGGTCTAGACCAGACGCAGCATGTCTTATAAGCATAGAGCTCATTTCCCGGGTAGAATACCCAGAACCATCAGGGTCTGGGCCCAGAACCATCAGGGTCTGGGCTCCGCCCCCAGAGTTCTGGGCTCCGCCCCCAGAGTTCTGGTAAACGTGTCTGATAGCAGAAGACCCGTCCTCCAGATCTACTCCTGGATTAATAATCTGTTTAAAACCACAGATCCTGATCTAAAATAACTCAGGTTTCTCACAGTTGGACTGGAGGACGACATGAAACCAGCTCATCTGGTCCTCAGGACCAAAGACAATAACATCTGTTTTATCAGGATTTAAAAGCTAAAAGTTAGAGGACGTCCAGGTCTGAATGTCCTTCAGACATGCCTGAAGCTTGTCTGACGGTTCTGTTTCCTCTGGTTTCATGGATCAATACAGCTGCAGATCAATGAACATTGATGTGGGGTCTCTGGATAATATTTCCAGGGGCAGCATGTGTAGAGTGAAGAGGACGGGTCCCAGAACTGAACCCTGTGGGACGCCACAGCAGACCCTCGTCTGAGAGGAAGAGACGTCATGAACATGAAGGAACTGGAACCTGTCAGATGTGGTTTAAACCAGTCTAGTTCTGTCCCTGTAATCCCAGTAACCTGCTCTAATCTGACCAGTAAAACACTGTGATCAACGGTATCAAAGCAGCTCTGAGGTCCAACAGAACCAGTCCAGGTACTGATCCATCATCTGAGGCCATGAGGAGGTCGTTGGAGACTCTAACCAGCTATAACCAGCTTCTATACAGGTGTTCTCCTACCTGGCTTCAACTATTTATCCCAGAACTTTAGAGATAAATGGAAGGTTGGATGTTTTATATTTAGTGAATTATATAATTCACTAAAATGTCTGGATCTAGAGATGCTTTTAGAGTAAAGGTTTAATTAGGTTAATCTGATCTGATATTGACGTACCAATAAAAGAGAAAAATACCTGATAAATTAAAACATTTAACAGAAAAAAAATCCCAACAATTTCGACAATAAAAAAAGATTTTGACTTTATAAACTCAAAAATTTGCATGACAAAAAATAAAATTCAAACATTTACAGTAAATTTAAAAAAATAAATATAATTTTTCATGACTAAATGAATAAATAAATAATACACATTTAAACATTTAAATTTGCAAGAAAATCATTTCAAACTTCACAAACCCGAGTTTTCAAGAAGAATAAAACTCAACATTAAAACTTTCTGATTTAAAGATGCAAATTTGAAAGAAAAAATGGTATTTAACTTTCAAAAAAGTTGCAAAAATAATTAAAAAAAAAAAACAACTTAGGAATATAAATAAACAAAAAAAGAGACAAAAGTATCAAAAATTTTAAAGAAAATAAATATAATTTAATTTTTCATGAAGATTAAATGAAAAATGAAAAATAATATTTCAGAAAGAAAGTGTCACACTTAAAACTGAATAAACAAAAAAAGGCTTTTAACTTTCTAAAGATGCAGATTTGTGAGAAAGACGAGTCCTAATTTCAAGTTTTTCATTTTATTTAAATACAGACACTGATTTTATTTCCCGCCTGGAAGCTTGGCGCCCCCTGCTGTCTGGGAGGAGCTCTGACTCACACAGGTGCTCGTACCTGGGGGCTCGTTCTCGTCCACCGGCGCGCCGTGACAGACGGGGGGGCCGCCGGGGCTCTTCTGCTCCTTGCTGCCTGGAGCCGGGGGCCTGTCCTCGGGGGAGGGCCCCAGACAGGGCCCCCCCTCCACCTCCAGCGCCTGGAGCTTCAGCAGTGAACTCTGCAGGCAGAAACAGAACATGTCCGACAGCCGGTCCACAGATTAGCCCGGTCCCGCTGGTCCCGCTGGTCCCACGCGGACGTGGGTCAGTGATTCAGGTGTTAGCCGGGACCCAGGCTCAGAGGAGTCTCAGGCTGTCATCCAGGAATTAGCCTGGCCCCGCAGGAGCTCCTGCTCCAGAAGCAGAGGTGTTCCAGGAATTAGCCGGCTCCAGCCCCGCTGAGCTAACGTTTGTTCTCCTGCTTCTGCACGTTCACTGATGATGATGATGCAACGCCCCCCCCCGGCTGTATTACTCATCCTCAGTCTTGTGAGGAAAGGGGGGGGGGGGGGCATCTCTCTTTCAGATCGTGAGTTTTTTTCCGCATCAGAGGGGGCGGACCTGCTGATGACGTCACCCAGGCTGTTCCACGTCCTCATTCATAAAAACACGACGGGGATGACGGGGGGGGGGGCTTCTCCTCTCATCCTCACAGACACGTGAGCCTGCCGTCTTCCTGGTGACGTCACCTGTTAAGTCCATCCGGGTCCAGGAGCTGCTGGTCATCAGACCTGCAGGACTCCTAACAGCGCCACGAGGGAACGATATCAGCAGAGGAGCCATTCAGTCTGAAACATCTCATGAAACCATTTAGAAACGTTGGGAGACGCCGGTCCAGACCCAGTTTTAAAGAGTCCTGGACCTGGTCTGGTCTCAGTCCTGGTTCTGGTCTGGTCTCAGTCCTGGACCTGGTCTGGTCTGGTCTCAGTCCTGCACCTGGTCTACTCTCAGTCCTGCACCTGATCTGGTCTCAGTCCTGCACCTGGTCTGGTCTCAGTCCTGGTCTCCTGGTCTGGTCTGGTGTCAGTCCTGCACCTGGTCTGGTCTCAGTCCTGCAGTCCTGGTCTGGTCTGGTCTCAGTCCTGCACCTGGTCTACTCTCAGTCCTGCACCTGGTCTGGTCTCAGTCCTGTCCTGGTCTCTGGTCTCAGTCCTGCACCTGATCTGGTCTCAGTCCTGCCCTGGTCTGGTCTCAGTCCTGGCCTGGTTCTGGTCTCAGTCCTGGTCACCTGGTCTGGTCTCGGTCCTGCACCTGACCTGGTCTGGGTCTCAGTCCTGCACTGGTCTGGCTCTCAGTCCTGCACCTGGTCTGGTCTCAGTCTGGTCACCTGGTCTGGTCTCAGTCCTGCACCTGGTCTGGTCCTCAGTCCTGCACCTGGTCTGGTCTCGTCCTGGGACCTGGTCTGGTCTCAGTCCTGCACCTGGTCTGGTCTCGGTCCTGCACCTGATCTGGTCTGGTCTCAGTCCTGGTTCTGGTCTACTCTCAGTCCTGGACCTGGTCTGGTGTCAGTCCTGCACCTGGTCTGGTCTCAGTCCTGGTTCTGGTCTGGTGTCAGTCCTGCACCTGGTCTGGTCTCAGTCCTGCACCTGTCTGGTCTGGTCCTCACCTGATCTGGTCTGGTCTCAGTCCTGGTCTGGTCTCAAGTCCTGGTCTGGTCTGGTCTGGTCTCAGTCCTGCACCTGGTCTGGTCTTGGTCTCAGTCCTGCACCTGGTCTGGTCTCAGTCCTGCACCTGGTCTGGTCTCAGTCCTGGTCCTGGTCTGGTCTGGTCTCAGTCCTGCAGTCCTGGTCTGGTCCTGGTCTCAGTCCTGGTCCTGGTCTCGGTCTCTGGTCTGGTCTCAGTCCTGAGTCCTGGTCTGGTCTCAGTCCTGGTCCTGGTCTGGTCTCAGTCCTGCACCTGGTCTGGTCTCGGTCCTGCACCTGATCTGGTCTGGTCTCAGTCCTGCACCTGGTGGTCTCGGTCATGCACCTTTCTGGTCTGGTCTCAGTCCTGCACCTGGTCTGGTCTAGTCTCACCTGGTCTCCCTGCACCTGATCTGGTCTCAGTCCTGCACCTGATCTGGTCTCAGTCCTGCACCTGGTCTGGTCTCAGTCCTGGGTCTCAGTCCTGCACCTGGTCTGGTCTCAGTCCTGCACCTGGTCTGGTCTCATCCTGCACCTGGTCTGGTCTCAGTCCTGCACCTGGTCTGGTCCTGGGTCTGGTCGGTTCTGGGTCTACTGCTCAGTCCTGGACCTGGTCTGGTCTCACCTGTCTGGTCTCTGCACTGGTCTGGTCAGTCCTGCACCTGGTCTGGTCCTCACTGGTGGTCTCAGTCCTGCACCTGGTCTGGTCTCAGTCTGGTCACCTGCTGACTGGTCTGGTCTGGTCTGGGTCTGGTCTCAGTCCTGCACCTGTGGTCTCAGTCCTGCACCTGGTCTGGTCTCAGTCTCAGTCCTGCAGTCTGGGTCTGTCTGGTCTCAGTCCTGCACCTGGTCTGGTCTCACCTGGTCCTGCACCTGGTCTGGTCAGTCCTGCACCTGTCCTGGTCTGGTCTCTCATCCTGCACCTGGTCCCTGGTCCTGCATCTGGCTCTCCTGACCTGGTCTGGTCTCAGTCTGGTCTGGCTGTCTGGTCTCAGTCCTGCACCTGGTCTGGTCTCAGTCCTGCACCTGGTCTGGTCTCAGTCCTGCACCTGTCTGGTCT
>JAGFBZ010000429.1:0-106289 GCA_018398805.1 Hirundichthys speculiger
TATGGTCGTATTTCCTGGTTCTAGTCAGGACCAGTGCAGAGACCTCAGGACTGGACTAATATGGTCCTATCTCCTGGTTCTAGTCAGGACCGGTGCAGAGACCTCGGGACTGGACTAATGTGGTCGTATTTCCTGGTTCTAGTCAGGACCAGTGCAGAGACCTCGGGACTGGACTAATATGGTTGTATCTCCTGGTTCTAGTCAGGACCGGTGCAGAGACCTCAGGACTGGATTAATATGGTCGTATCTCCTGGTTCTAGTCGGGACCAGTGCAAAAACCTCGGGACTGGACTAATGTGGTCGTATTTCATGGTTCTAGTCAGGACCAGTGCAGAGACCTCAGGACTGGACTAATACGGTCGTATCTCCTGGTTCTAGTCAGGACCGGTGCGGAGATCTCTGGACTGGACTAATACGGTCGTCTCTCCTGGTTCTAGTCAGGACCGGTGCGGAGACGTCGGGACTGGACTAATGTGGTCGTATCTTCTGGTTCTAGTCAGGACCAGTGTAGAGATCGGACTGGACTAATGTGGTCGTATCTTCTGGTTCTAGTCAGGACCAGTGTAGAGATCTTGGGACTGGACTAATGTGGTCGTATCTTCTGGTTCTAGTCAGGACCAGTGCAGAGATCTCGGGACTGGACTAATGTGGTCGTATTTCCTGGTTCTAGTCAGGACCAGTGCAGAGACCTCAGGACTGGACTAATATGGTCGTATCTCCTGGTTCTAGTCAGGACCAGTGCAGAGACCTCAGGACTGGACTAATATGGTCGTATCTCCTGGTTCTAGTCAGGACCGGTGCAGAGACCTCAGGACTGGACTAATATGGTCGTATCTCCTGGTTCTAGTCAGGACCGGTGCAGAGACCTCAGGACTGGACTAATACGGTCGTCTCTCCTGGTTCTAGTCAGGACCGGTGCGGAGACGTCGGGACTGGACTAATGTGGTCGTATCTTCTGGTTCTAGTCAGGACCAGTGCAGAGACCTCAGGACTGGACTAATATGGTCGTATCTCCTGGTTCTAGTCAGGACCGGTGCAGAGACCTCTGGACTGGACTAATACGGTCGTATCTCCTGGTTCTAGTCAGGACCGGTGCAGAGACCTCAGGACTGGACTAATATGGTCGTATCTCCTGGTTCTAGTCAGGACCGGTGCAGAGACCTCAGGACTGGACTAATATGGTCGTATCTCCTGGTTCTAGTCAGGACCGTTGCAGAGATCTCAGGACTGGACTAATATAGTCGTATCTTCTGGTTCTAGTCAGGACCGGTGCGGAGACCTCAGGACTGGACTAATTTGGTCGTATCTCCTGGTTCTAGTCAGGACCAGTGCAGAGATCTCGCGACTGGACTAATGTGGTCTTATCTCCTGGTTCTAGTCAGGACCGGTGCAGGGACCTCAGGACTGGACTAATATGGTCGTATCTCCTGGTTCTAGTCAGGAGCAGTGCGGAAACCTCTGGACTGGACTAATACGGTCGTATCTCCTGGTTCTAGTCAGGACCGGTGCGGAGACCTCTGGACTGGACTAATACGGTTGTATCTCCTGGTTCTAGTCAGGACCGGTGCGGAGATCTCTGGACTGGACTAATACGGTCGTATTTCCTGGTTCTAGTCAGGACCAGTGCAGAGACCTCAGGACTGGACTAATATGGTCGTATCTCCTGGTCCTAGTCAGGACCGGTGCGGAGATCTCTGGACTGGACTAATACGGTCGTCTCTCCTGGTTCTAGTCAGGACCGGTGCGGAGACGTCGGGACTGGACTAATGTGGTCGTATCTTCTGGTTCTAGTCAGGACCAGTGTAGAGATCTTGGGACTGGACTAATGTGGTCGTATCTTCTGGTTCTAGTCAGGACCAGTGCAGAGATCTCGGGACTGGACTAATGTGGTCGTATTTCCTGGTTCTAGTCAGGACCGGTGCAGAGACCTCAGGACTGGACTAATATGGTCGTATCTCCTGGTTTCAGTCAGGAGCGGTGCGGAAACCTCTGGACTGGACTAATACAGTTGTATCTCCTGGTTCTAGTCAGGACCGGTGCGGAGACCTCGGGACTGGACTAATACGGTCGTATCTCCTGGTTCTAGTCAGGACCGGTGCGTTAACCTCTGGACTGGACTAATGCGGTCGTATCTCTTGGTTCTAGTCAGGACTGGTGCGGAGACGTCGGGACTGGACTAATGTGGTCGTATCTTCTGGTTCTAGTCAGGACCGGAGCAGAGATCTCGGGACAGGACTAATGTGGTCGTATCTTCTGGTTCTAGTCAGGACCGGTGCAGAGATCTCGGGACTGGACTAATGTGGTCATATTTCCTGATTCTAGTCAGGACCAGTGCAGAGATCTCGGGACTGGACTAATATGGTCGTATTTTCTGGTTCTAGTCAGGACAGGTGCAGAGATCTCGGGACTGGACTAATATGGTCATATCTTCTGGTTCTAGTCAGGACCAGTGCAGAGATCTCGGGACTGGACTAATATGGTTGTATCTCCTGGTTCTAGTCAGGACCGGTGCAGAGACCTCAGGACTGGATTAATATGGTCGTATCTCCTGGTTCTAGTCGGGACCAGTGCAAAAAACCTCGGGACTGGACTAATACGGTTGTATCTCCTGGTTCGAGTCAGGACCAGTGCAGAGACCTCAGGACTGGACTAATATGGTCGTATCTCCTGGTTCTAGTCAGGACCGGTGCGGAGATCTCCGGACTGGACTAATACGGTCGTCTCTCCTGGTTCTAGTCAGGACCGGTGCGGAGACGTCGGGACTGGACTAATGTGGTCGTATTTTCTGGTTCTAGTCAGGACCAGTGTAGAGATCTTGGGACTGGACTAATGTGGTCGTATCTTCTGGTTCTAGTCAGGACCAGTGCAGAGATCTCGGGACTGGACTAATGTGGTCGTATTTCCTGGTTCTAGTCAGGACCGGTGCAGAGACCTCAGGACTGGACTAATATGGTCATATCTCCTGGTTCCAGTCAGGAGCGGTGCGGAAACCTCTGGACTGGACTAATACGGTCGTATCTCCTGGTTCTAGTCAGGACCGGTGCGGAGACCTCGGGACTGGACTAATATGGTCGTATCTCCTGGTTCTAGTCAGGACCGGTGCGGAGACCTCGGGACTGGACTAATGTGGTCGTATCTTCTGGTTCTAGTCAGGACCAGTGCAGAGACCTCAGGACTGGACTAATATGGTCGTATTTCCTGGTTCTAGTCAGGACCAGTGCAGAGACCTCAGGACTGGACTAATATGGTCCTATCTCCTGGTTCTAGTCAGGACCGGTGCAGAGATCTCGGGACTGGACTAATGTGGTCATATTTCCTGGTTCTAGTCAGGACCAGTGCAAAGACCTCGGGACTGGACTAATATGGTTGTATCTCCTGGTTCTAGTCAGGACCGGTGCAGAGACCTCAGGACTGGATTAATATGGTCGTTTCTCCTGGTTCTAGTCGGGACCAGTGCAAAAACCTCGGGACTGGACTAATGTGGTCGTATTTCATGGTTCTAGTCAGGACCAGTGCAGAGACCTCAGGACTGGACTAATACGGTCGTATCTCCTGGTTCTAGTCAGGACCGGTGCGGAGATCTCTGGACTGGACTAATACGGTCGTCTCTCCTGGTTCTAGTTAGGACCGGTGCGGAGACGTCGGGACTGGACTAATGTGGTCGTATCTTCTGGTTCTAGTCAGGACCGGTGTAGAGATCTTGGGACTGGACTAATGTGGTCGTATCTTCTGGTTCTAGTCAGGACCAGTGTAGAGATCTTGGGACTGGACTAATGTGGTCGTATCTCCTGGTTCTAGTCAGGACCAGTGCAGAGACCTCAGGACTGGACTAATGTGGTCGTATTTCCTGGTTCTAGTCAGGACCAGTGCGTAGACGTCGGGACTGGACTAATGTGGTCGTATCTTCTGGTTCTAGTCAGGACCAGTGCAGAGATCTCGGGACTGGACTAATGTGGTCGTATTTCCTGGTTCTAGTCAGGACCAGTGCAGAGACCTCAGGACTGGACTAATGTGGTCGTATTTCATGGTTCTAGTCAGGACCAGTGCAGAGACCTCAGGACTGGACTAATATGGTCGTATGTCCTGGTTCTAGTCAGGACCGGTGCAGAGACCTCAGGACTGGACTAATATGGTCGTATCTCCTGGTTCTAGTCAGGACCGGTGCGGAGATCTCTGGACTGGACTAATACGGTCGTCTCTCCTGGTTCTAGTCAGGACCGGTGCGGAGACGTCGGGACTGGACTAATGTGGTCGTATCTTCTGGTTATAGTCAGGACCAGTGTAGAGATCTTGGGACTGGACTAATGTGGTCGTATCTTCTGGTTCTAGTCAGGACCAGTGCAGAGATCTCGGGACTGGACTAATGTGGTCGTATCTTCTGGTTCTAGTCAGGACCAGTGCAGAGATCTCGGGACTGGACTAATGTGGTCGTATTTCCTGGTTCTAGTCAGGACCGGTGCAGAGACCTCAGGACTGGACTAATACGGTCGTATCTCCTGGTTCCAGTCAGGAGAGGTGCAGAAACCTCTGGACTGGACTAATACGGTCGTATCTCCTGGTTCTAGTCAGGACCGGTGCGGAGACCTTGGGACTGGACTAATATGGTCGTATCTCCTGGTTCTAGTCAGGACCGGTGCGTTAACCTCTGGACTGGACTAATGCGGTCGTATCTCTTGGTTCTAGTCAGGACCGGTGCGGAGACGTCGGGACTGGACTAATGTGGTCGTATCTTCTGGTTCTAGTCAGGACCGGAGCAGAGATCTCGGGACAGGACTAATGTGGTCGTATCTTCTGGTTCTAGTCAGGACCGGTGCGGAGACCTTGGGACTGGACTAATATGGTCATATCTTCTGGTTCTAGTCAGGACCAGTGCAGAGATCTCGGGACTGGACTAATATGGTCGTATCTCCTGGTTCTAGTCAGGACCAGTGCAAAGACCTCGGGACTGGACTAATATGGTTGGATCTCCTGGTTCTAGTCAGGACCGGTGCAGAGACCTCGGGACTGGACTAATATGGTCGTATCTCCTGGTTCTAGTCAGGACCAGTGCAAAGACCTCGGGACTGGACTAATATGGTCGTATCTCCTGGTTCTAGTCAGGACCAGTGCGGAGACCTCAGGACTGGACTAATATGGTCGTATCTCCTGGTTCTAGTCAGGAGCGGTACGGAAACCTCAGGACTGGACTAATATGGTCGTATCTCCTGGTTCTAGTCAGGACCGGTGCGGAGACCTTGGGGACTGGACTTATGTGATCGTATCTCCTGGTTCTAGTCAGGAGCGGTACGGAAACCTCTGGACTGGACTAATATGGTCGTATCTCCTGGTTCTAGTCAGGACCGGTGCGGAGACCTCTGGACTGGACTAATACGGTCGTATCTCCTGGTTCTAGTCAGGACCGGTGCGGAGACCTCTGGACTTGACTAATACGGTCGTATCTCCTGGTTCTAGTCAGGACCGGTGCGGAGACGTCGGGACTGGACTAATGTGGTCGTATCTTCTGGTTCTAGTCAGGACCGGAGCAGAGATCTCGGGACAGGACTAATGTGGTCGTATCTTCTGGTTCTAGTCAGGACCGGTGCAGAGACCTCAGGACTGGACTAATATGGTCATATTTCCTGGTTCTAGTCAGGACCAGTGCAGAGATCTCGGGACTGGACTAATGTGGTCATATTTCCTGGTTCTAGTCAGGACCAGTGCAGAGATCTCGGGACTGGACTAATATGGTCGTATTTTCTGGTTCTAGTCAGGACCGGTGCAGAGACCTCAGGACTGGACTAATATGGTCATATTTCCTGGTTCTAGTCAGGACCAGTGCAGAGATCTCGGGACTGGACTAATATGGTCGTATCTCCTGGTTCTAGTCAGGACCAGTGCAAAGACCTCGGGACTGGACTAATATGGTTGTATCTCCTGGTTCTAGTCAGGACCGGTGCAGAGACCTCAGGACTGGATTAATATGGTCGTATCTCCTGGTTCTAGTCGGGACCAGTGCAAAAACCTCGGGACTGGACTAATACGGTCGTATCTCCTGGTTCTAGTCAGGACCATTGCAGAGATCTCAGGACTGGACTAATATGGTCGTATCTCCTGGTTCTAGTCAGGACCGGTGCGGAGACCTCAGGACTGGACTAATATGGTCGTATATCCTGGTTCTAGTCAGGAGCGGTACGGAAACCTCTGGACTGGACTAATATGGTCGTATCTCCTGGTTCTAGTCAGGACCGGTGCGGAGACCTCTGGACTGGACTAATACGGTCGTATCTCCTGGTTCTAGTCAGGACCGGTGCAGAGATGTCGGGACTGGACTAATGTGGTCGTATCTCCTGGTTCTAGTCAGGACCGGTGCAGAGACCTCAGGACTGGACTAATATGGTCGTATCTCCTGGTTCTAGTCAGGACCGGTGCGGAGACCTCTGGACTGGACTAATACGGTCGTATCTCCTGGTTCTAATCAGGACCGGTGCGGAGATCTCTGGACTGGACTAATACGGTCGTATTTCATGGTTCTAGTCAGGACCGGTGCAGAGATGTCGGGACTGGACTAATGTGGTCGTATCTCCTGGTTCTAGTCAGGACCGGTGCAGAGACCTCAGGACTGGACTAATATGGTCGTATCTCCTGGTTCTAGTCAGGACCGGTGCAGGGACCTTAGGGCTGGACTAATACGTCGTATCTCCTGGTTCTAGTCAGGACCGGTGCGGAGACGTCGGGACTGGACTAATACGGTCGTATCTCCTGGTTCTAGTCAGGACCAGTGCAGAGATCTCGGGACTGGACTAATATGGTCGTATTTTCTGGTTCTAGTCAGGACCAGTGCAGAGACATCAGGACTGGACTAATACGGGTGTATCTCCTGGTTCTAGACAGGACCAGTGGAGAGTCCTCGGGACTGGACTAATATGGTCGTATCTCCTGGTTCTAGTCTGGACCGGTGCAGAGACCTCAGGACTGGACTAATGTGGTCGTATCTCTTGGTTCTAGTCATGACTGGTGCAGAGACGTCGGGACTGGACTAATGTGGTCGTATCTTCTGGTTCTAGTCAGGACCAGTGCAGAGACCTTGGGGCCTGGACTAATGTGTTTGTATCTCCGGGTTATAGTCAGGACCAGTGCAGAGACCTCAGGACTGGACTAATGTGGTCGTTTCTCCTGGTTCTAGTCGGGACCAGTGCAGAGACCTTGGGGACTGGACTTATGTGATCGTATCTCCTGGTTCTAGTCAGGACCGGAGCAGAAACCTCAGGACTGGACTAATATGGTCGTATCTCCTGGTTCTAGTCAGGACCGGAGCAGAAACCTCAGGACTGGACTAATATGGTCGTATCTCCATGCTCTAGTCAGGACTAGTGCAGAGACCTCAGGACTGGACTAATACGGTTCTAAATCCTGGTTCTAGTCAGGACCAGTGCAGGGACCTCGGGACTGGACTAATGTGATTGTATTGCCTGGTTCTAGTCAGGACCAGTGCAGAGACCTCAGGACTGGACTAATACGGTTCTAAATCCTGGTTCGAGTTAGGACCAGTGCAGGGACCTCGGGACTGGACTAATGTGATCGTATTGCTAGTTCTAGTTAGGACCATAATTTTTTGTCTGAGTTTAGCTGGAGAAAGTTGTTTTGCATCCACACACTGATCTGTGCGATGCAGTGACACAATGAATCTACAGACCCATGTTCACCTGCTGTCAGTGACACATAGATCTGAGGATCATCTGCATAGTTGTGGTAGGACACATTATAGCTGCGTATTAGCTTGACTAATGGAAGTATGTACAGATTGAACAACAGGGATCCCAGGATTGACCCCTGGGGAATCCCACAGGTCATGGCCATTTGGTCTGAGACACAGTTACCAATTTCAACAAAGTATCTCCTGTCCCTGAGATAGGACCTGAACAGGTTTAAAGCTGTTTCAGAGATTCCCACCCAGTCTTCTAACCTCTGTAAAACATTGTTGGACAGAAGAAAGTCAGTAAGCTGTTGATATACCACTTTTTCTAGGACTTTTTCAAGGAATGGCAGGTTTGATATGGGCCGATAGTTCTTCAGTACTGTGGCATCAAGACTGCTCTTCTTTAGACAAGGCCTAATGACAGCAGTTTTTAAGGCCTCTGGAAATGTTCTGGTCTGAAGTGAGATGTCGGTTAAATCAGTGAGTTGTGGTAACAAACTGCTCAGCACAGACTGTAGAAATCGAGTGAACAACTCATCAAGGCAGCAGGTTGATGGACTCAGACTGCAGATGATCTCTGACTGTTTTATCAGTTACAGGTGAGAAATGTGTCAGCTCTAGGTGTCTAGTTGGCAGAAGAGTGATTGTTTGTGTTGTGGAAATTATTTAATTTTTAATACCTTGAACTCTGTCATTAAAGAATATTGCAAACTCATGACACTTTGACGTAGAAATGAGTTCTAAGGGCAGTGAAACTGGAGGGTTTGTTTATCTGTTTACTGTAGCAAATAGGACACGGGAGTTGTTTCTGTGGTTTTTGATGATTTCAGAAAAATAACTCTCCCTTGTTCTACGCTGTGTTTGGTTGAACACGCACAACCTTTCTTTGTAGATCTCATAATGGATCTGGAGCTTTGACTGGCTCCATTTCCATTCAGCTCTCCTTCACTCCCTTTTCTGAGCCCTGACTGAATCTTGTCTTCCCCATGGAGCCTTTTACCTACTTTTAACCGTTCTAACCTTGACAGGAGCAATGGGATCCAAAACCTTTAAAACACCTGATGTGTCAGAATTCAATAGATCATCAACATTAGAGCCTGGGGTATTTTCAAACCAAATCATTCCCATAAACTGTGTCCCTGTGCTGTCATTTATGAGTCTTCTCTGAACAACCGCAGACCCAACTGCTAGTTTGATTGAGATTGACAGGTCAAAGAAAACACTAAAATGATCAGATATCAGTTTGCATCAAGTCAGTAAATCGTCATCGATGTAGACTGACAGAAAATTACACCCATCATTTCAGGTCCCTTCCAAGTTGACTAACCAGACCACTAGCCAACGACATCTATGCTGTCAGAGCTAAAACAAGTGCTGTCAGAGTTGAAATGAATGAGGTCAAAGCTGAAATGAGTGCTGTCAGAGCTGAAACGAGTGCTGTCAGAGCTAAAATGAGTGCTGTCAGAGTTTAAATGAGTGCTGTGAGAGCTGAAACAAGTGCTGTCAGAGCTGAATCGAGAGCTGTCAGACCTGAAACTAGTGCTGCCAGAGCTAAAATGAGTGCTGTCAGAGTTTAAATGAGTGCTGTGAGAGCTGAAACAAGTGCTGTCAGAGCTGAAATGAGTGCTATCAGAGTTTAAATGAGTGCTGTGAGAGCTGAAACAAGTGCTGTCAGAGCTGAATCGAGTGCTGTCAGACCTGAAACTAGTGCTGCCAGAGCTAAAATGAGTGCTGTCAGAGCTAAAACAAGTGCTGTTAGAGCTGAAATGAGTGAGGTCAAAGCTGAAATGAGTGCTGTCAGAGCTGAATCGAGTGCTGTCAGACCTGAAACTAGTGCTGCCAGAGCTAAAATGAGTGCTGTCAGAGTTTAAATGAGTGCTGTGAGAGCTGAAACAAGTGCTGTCAGAGCTGAAATGAGTGCTGTCAGAGCTGAAAGGAGTGCTGTCAGAGCTGAAACGAGTGAGGTCAGAGCTGAAATGAGTGCTGTCAGTGTTACGGTCCCAAGGCGGGGTGTGAACCCGCGGCCTTCCACCTCCGGGGCCCCTGGGCACAACCCACTGCACCCCCTTCAACCCTCTACATGGACACTCAGATCCACCTCTGCTTTCCCTTCCCATCTGACAAGCAGCCCAGGTGTGGCACTGCACACCTGCACCAAGTCAGTCATAAACACCACAGCCTTTAAAAACCCTGCATTCAACCAGACTCCTCGCCAGATCTTCCCATAGAAACGCCTGGCAAGTATAGTGGCTCTCCAACTAATTCTGCTTTCTTTGCTCAGAAGAGTATTCTAGAGTTGAGTTGCTGTGGTCGCTGTGTTGGTAACCAGCCTCTCTTTTTCCCCTCAGATCCCTTCATATGCAGTGCCACCTCCTTGCCTACACCATTCCTCCAACTGGACTGTTGGTTTTTGCTGCCGAACCACAAGTCTACCTATTTCCTTCCGATTGGAAATTAAACTTCAGAACTCCCTTTCTGTCTCCTGTGTGGTTGCATTTGGGTTCAGAAGACAACTCAATCCTTAACAGTCAGAACTGAATCGAGTGCTGTCAGAGCTGAAATGAGTGAGGTCAGAGCTGAAACGAGTGCTGTCAAAGCTGAAACGAATACTGTCAGAGCTGAAACAAGTGCTGTCAGGGCTAAAATGAATGAGGCCAGAGCTGAAATGAGTGAGGCCAGAGCTGAAACGAGTGCTGTCAAAGCTGAAACGAATACTGTCAGACCTGAAACAAGTGCTGTCAGAGCTGAAATGAGTGCTGTCAGAGCTGAAACAAGTGCTGTCAGGGCTGAAATGAATGAGGCCAGAGCTGAAACGAGTGCTGTCAGAGCTGACACGAGTGCTGTCAGAGCTGAAATGAATGAGGTCAGAGCTGAAACGAGTGCTGTCAGAGCTGAAACAAGTGCTGTCAGGGCTGAAATGAATGAGGCCAGAGCTGAAACGAGTGCTGTCAGAGCTGAAACAAGTGCTGTCAGAGCTGAAATGAGTGCTGTCAGAGCTAAAACAAGTGAGGTCAGAGCTGAAACGAGTGCTGTCAGAGCTGAAACGAGTGCTGTCAGACCTGAAACAAGTGCTGTCAGAGCTGAAATGAGTGCTGTCAGAGCTAAAACAAGTGAGGCCAGAGCTGAAACGAGTGCTGTCAGAGCTGAAATGAGTGCTGTCACAGCAAAAATGAGTGCTGTCAGAGCTAAAACAAGTGAGGTCAGAGCTGAAACGAGTGCTGTCAGAGCTGAAATGAGTGAGGTCAGAGCTGAAATGAGTGCTGTCAGAGCTAAAACAAGTGAGGTCAGAGCTGAAACGAGTGCTGTCAGAGCTGAAATGAGTGCTGTCAGAGCTAAAACAAGTGAGGTCAGAGCTGAAATGAGTGCTGTCAGAGCTAAAACAAGTGAGGTCAGAGCTGAAACGAGTGCTGTCAGAGCTGAAATGAGTGCTGTCACAGCTAAAATGAGTGAGGCCAGAGCTGAAACGAGTGCTGTCAGAGCTGAAATGAGTGCTGTCAGACCTGAAACAAGTGCTGTCAGACCTGAAACAAGTGCTGTCAGAGCTGAAATGAGTGAGGTCAGAGCTGAAATGACTGCTGTCAGAGCTGAAATGAGTGAGGTCAGAGCTGAAACGAGTGCTGTCAGAGCTGAAACGAGTGCTGTCAGAGCTGAAACGAGTGCTGTCAGAGCTGAAACGAGTGCTGTCAGAGCTGAATTGAGTGAGGTCAGAGCTGAAATGACTGCTGTCAGAGCTGAAATGAGTGAGGTCAGAGCTGAAATGAGTGAGGTCAGAGCTTAAATGAGTGCTGTCAGAGCTTAAATGACTGCTGTCAGAGCTGAAACGAGTGAGGCCAGAGCTGAAATGAGTGCTGTCAGAGCTGAAACGAGTGAGGCCAGAGCTGAAATGAGTGCTGTCAGAGCTGAAATGAGTGAGGTCAGAGCTGAAATGAGTGAGGTCAGAGCTGAAACGAGTGAGGTCAGAGCTGAAATGAGTGAGGTCAGAGCTGAAATGATTGAGGTCAGAGCTGAAATGAGTGAGGTCAGAGCTGAAATGAATGAGGTCAGAGCTGAAATGAGTGAGGTCAGAGCTGAAATGAGTGAGGTCAGAGCTGAAATGAGTGAGGTCAGAGCTGAAATGAGTGAGGTCAGAGCTGAAATGATTGAGGTCAGAGCTGAAATGATTGAGGTCAGAGCTGAAATGATTGAGGTCAGAGCTGAAATGAGTGAGGTCAGAGCTGAAATGAGTGAGGCCAGAGCTGAAACGAGTGCTGTCAGAGCTGAAATGAGTGAGGTCAGAGCTGAAATGAGTGCTGTTAGAGCTGAAATGATTGAGGTCAGAGCTGAAATGAGTGCTGTCAGAGCTGAAATGATTGAGGTCAGAGCTGAAATGAGTGCTGTCAGAGCTGAAATGAGTGAGGTCAGAGCTGAAATGAGTGCTGTTAGAGCTGAAATGAGTGAGGTCAGAGCTGAAATGAGTGAGGTCAGAGCTGAAATGAGTGCTGTTAGAGCTGAAATGAGTGAGGTCAGAGCTGAAATGAGTGAGGTCAGAGCTGAAATGAGTGCTGTTAGAGCTGAAATGAGTGCTGTCAGAGCTGAAATGAGTGAGGTCAGAGCTGAAATGAGTGAGGTCAGAGCTGAAATGAGTGAGGTCAGAGCTGAAATGAGTGCTGTCAGAGCTGAAACGAGTGCTGTCAGAGCTGAAACGAGTGAGGTCAGAGCTGAAATGAGTGCTGTCAGAGCTGAAACGAGTGCTGTCAGAGCTGAAATGAGTGAGGTCAGAGCTGAAATGAGTGAGGTCAGAGCTGAAATGAGTGAGGTCAGAGCTGAAATGATTGAGGTCAGATCTGAAATGAGTGAGGTCAGAGCTGAAATGAGTGAGGTCAGAGCTGAAATGAGTGAGGCCAGAGCTGAAATGAGTGCTGTCAGAGCTGAAATGAGTGCTGTTAGAGCTGAAATGAGTGAGGTCAGAGCTGAAATGAGTGCTGTTAGAGCTGAAATGAGTGAGGTCAGAGCTGAAATGAGTGAGGTCAGAGCTGAAATGAGTGCTGTCAGAGCTGAAACGAGTGCTGTCAGAGCTGAAATGAGTGAGGTCAGAGCTGAAATGAGTGAGGTCAGAGCTGAAATGAGTGAGGTCAGAGCTGAAATGATTGAGGTCAGATCTGAAATGAGTGAGGCCAGAGCTGAAATGAGTGAGGTCAGAGCTGAAATGAGTGAGGTCAGAGCTGAAACGAGTGCTGTCAGAGCTGAAACGAGTGAGGTCAGAGCTGAAATGAGTGCTGTCAGAGCTGAAATGAGTGCTGTCAGAGCTGAAATGAGTGAGGTCAGAGCTGAAATGATTGAGGTCAGATCTGAAATGAGTGAGGTCAGAGCTGAAATGAGTGAGGTCAGAGCTCCATTGGGACCTGCTGCTTGTAGCTCTAGACCAGCTGAACCTGCTCAACCTGTTGAACCTGCAGGCAACTGGGACCAGTTTAGACCTACAAGTGGTGGGCTAAGTGACCACGGATCCAAGCAGAGCTTCATTAGTTCTCATTTCAGCTCTGGCAAACTTGTTTCAGATGTTATTCCTCTTACGCCACTGGAGTTGCAAAGAGATTTGATCGGACTGAATGTAAGGGACGCTAGTAAACATCATAGCATGAGCTAAGCTAAAATAGTTATCTCATGATAGCTGCTTGCTCCAGCCATCTTCACATGTCTCAAGTAAACAATGTTGGGGGCTGTCAGTTCTTATCAAGATGAAGAAGAGTCTTCAGAAGCAGCTATGGATGATGTATCGGGGGTTCACTATTTTTTCTTCCGTCTATGGGCAGTAGCAGCAGACACAGAAGAAACGTTCTCTGGGAAATGTTGGATGGGCCTTTAACTGATCACAGAAATATATCATGTGATGTAAGCAGAGAAAAACCAAAGGCCAACAAACTTTGAAGACATCAAGCCCATAGCGGGTGCTAAAACTCGCACATGTACATTACCAACTGGCATGAATAATCCGTGTCCTCGTGTTTCAGTATTTGTTTCAGGGGCCCACCCAGCAGAGCTACTGGGCCCCACTATATGTTATTATTATTCCTACATTTTCATTATTCCTCCTTATATTATGTCCCCTAACTAGTCTGGCACCGTTCATTGCAGAAACGCAGTCCAGCTCCGTGGTACGGCTTTCCTTGGACGGACGTCGTATCGTTTCAGAGAAAATTAAAAATGAAAAGATCTTAAAACCGCTCGAGAGCCCAGAGTTTTCACTCAACGGGAACCATTTATTCATCATTAGCACTTTGGAGCTGCAGCCTCTTTGTAGAAAGTGACAGTTTCACGCAGTGTTTCAGAGCGTTTGATGTTGGGTCACCATGGAGACCAGTGACTCCTGGTCAGAGCTGTTTAACTGACCCACAGTTGTTCCACATTACATACAATCATATGGATTGGTCTCAAAGTTCTAAGAGTTATGTAAGCCTCTCCAGCAATTAGCTTCTTTCTCTACCCGGCTGGTCTTCAGCAGGAAGGTCCCTCCATGTGATCCAGGTCCTGCTCAAGGTTTCTTCCTCTTAAAGTGGAGTTTTTTTCTTGCCACTGTTTGGTTTAAAGGTTTTTCTTCTCCCTCTGTGGGAGTTTTTTACCTGCCATTATCCTTGATTACGATTTAATATTATATTTTTAGTTAATGATATTTGCTCGGGGGTCATGATCTGGGTCTCTGTAAAGCTCCTAGAGACAAAATAAAATAAAAGATAAAATCTGCGTTCTGGATCAGATCCGGATCAGATCCGGATCAGCCTTTGAAATTTGATAGAGGTTCCCATTGTCAATCTCTGAGCCAAATTTCATGAGTTTTGGGCAATAATTAACGGAGATATTGAGAAACAAAATCTTCGGCCCCATTGACCGCAATGTTATTGAAAATTTGAAAGTGATCCAGAATCCAGGATTTGTTGTGGATCACAGCCAAAATGAAATCAGTTCTTCCTTTTCACATTTCTGACAACTCCTGAAAATTTCATCAAAATCCATCCATAACTTTTTGAGTTATCTTGAACACAGACAGACAGATAAACGCTGGAAAAAACATAACCTCCTTGGCGGAGCTAATAAAATAAAATAAAATTGAATTGAATCTTGCCTCATATCTTGAGAGCCCTCTATGTGCTAGAAAATATAAAAAAAAAACTTTCTTCTGAACCCTTGAGACCTTGAAACTAAACCCATCCATTCCCGAGGCTTTGTGACATAAAAAATACATTTTCAGAGAAACTGAAGGTGAAAATAGAATTAAATATTCTCTGATTTTCAATCATCTGTACACTTTGTGTGTAGATCACTTTATGAAAAAAAATGTTACATTTTTATAAAAGTTCAAACTAATTTAATTTAAAATAATAATTGTGACAGTATTTCAATTTTTTTTAAAAAATTAAAATAATTTTTAAATTCTGTTACTTTCAATGTTTTCGTGTGCAGTTTTTTTTCTTCATTACAAAAGTGTATAAAATAATATCCCATTTGTCTTTTTTTATATATATATATATATATATAAATATATACATATATATACACACACACACACACAACTAAACTAACTGGCTGTTTATTGTAATCAAGGTAAAAATAATTGTGAAATTAATCTGTTACGGCCCAGATATTGTGAGTTAGCCTAGTAGATGAAGTAGTAGATGAGGTCGTATCACTCAGCCCTAACTGTTATTCTACGATTCAAACTCAATAAAACCTGGTACCGCCAATTAGGGGTGCACGATAACTATCGGGCCGATAATTATCGGGCCGATAACAAGAAATGATGACGTCTTCCCGATAAGTGCGATATAACGACGAATAGCCCCAATAACATATATATATTTTTGTCAACACAGCAGTTTCTCACTCCCTCTGAGCCTTGAATGACCAGCAGTTAATGTTATGTTCAAGTGACGTCGGGATAATCAGAAAAACTATTTCTCAATAAGGAAAATCAAGAATACCCCCTCATGCCAGAAAACAACTCGTTAACTCGGTCATAATTTTAGTTGTTGCTGACTTGAATTGATATTCGCAGTATTTCCCCACATGTTACACATAAAAAAAGAAAAAAAAATAGAAAAGGCTGAAAGAACGACTAACAAACGAGGGAACGGAGGAATTTACGTTACACCTTGAATGCAGCCTGCAGCACAGCGCTGATCACAACAAACATGGCGGCGTGGAACTTGGTTAAAGTTTCAGAAGAAGATAGTTTGGTGGTTATTAGTGACGAATCCTCTGAGCGAATTCTACGAGGAGGGAAGCACAAGCTTTAATACGTAAAACCTGATCAGCCACCTACAACATAACAATCACTTCCATGGAGTTTTGAAATCATGCTAACGTGAGCTAACAGAAGCTAATGCTAACGTGCGCAAGCCAGCAGCAGTCTCCCCTCTCCCTCATTCCTCTCATCTAAAGCTTCCATGAGATTAAAAAATAAAAACTACTGAACCTCATTTACTTTAATTAAAGGTATTAATTTAAATGGAGCCACAAGCCAAAATCCATCCATCCATCCATTTTCTATACCCGTTTTATCCTTGAAGGGTCACGGGGATCTGCTGGAGCCTATCCCAGCCGTCTACGGGCGAAAGGCAGGGGTACACCCTGGACAGGTCGCCAGTCCATCGCAGGGCCACACATAGAGACAAACAACCATTCACACTCACATTCACTCCTACGGGCAATTTAGAATTATCAATTAACCTAACATGCATGTCTTTGGACATGCATGTTAGGCCAAAATCCTTTAAATGTTAATCTTTTTCAGTTAGTAATTCTGATGCATGTATTTCCATCAGTTCAAGGAGCCTTTATTTTTTATATCAGTCAGTAATGAACCTTATTTAAGTTAATGTGAGATATCAAATAGGTTTGTTTGATAGCTTTATGAAAATGTTTGAGAGGCTTGCCAATAGTTTTTCAATGGAAAAGTCATATAAAAAGTTCATATAAAAAGTCAAAACTATTTTTGATTTTGTTCATAGTATTGATGTAATGATCTTAGGTATATGTGTGTGTTATCAGTATCGGTTTAAAAAACAGTTATTGTACATCCCTACCGCCAATCCCTGTGTGACATTTCGTCTATAGCGGTTGCTACAGTTCACATATATCAGTACATGTAATTTGGTTACTTGTTCAAGGCTGTTCAAACTGAAGAGACGTCAGATAAACAGTCTCAAAGCCACTATTCAGAATGTAAATAACTGAAACATTATTGACTAATTTATAACAGCAGCTGAATTAATGAGCCAGTAGGGGGTGCCATCATCAGGAAATTTACACCTCTGCTCACGTCCTGGGAGTTAAAGATGACAGAAAAGTTGGTCTCGCGTCCTCTGGTTCCATGGACGCTGTCGGTCAGCTGGTTTTATAATCACGTTTGTATTCCCGCAGCTATCACGGTCACAGTTCCAGAAAGAAAACAACTCCAGCTGTCATCACCTCCAGACGGCGCTGGCCAATGACAGACCAACGCCAGATTGAAGACAGGAGTTCAAATCTCACTAACGGTGATCATCCTGACTCTGGCTGCTAGCGGCTCTCTTTTATTCCGTTCCTCAGAGGGATATAAGGTAGTACTGATTATTCCTGCCTTCACTTTCCAAACACTTTTAATTATAAAGCGCTCTGCCGCGTTACTTTCCAGGCCCTGTCCTCTCCACATATCTCTCGGCATCCTTAACGAGGCAGGAAATTGAAATAAGGAGACAGAATCAGCGGCAGAGCCGGTGGAGGGTGAGCTGCCGACCGTAATTACCCAAAGTGCTACTCAAATAGCTCCACCTCACTGTATATACGTTTAAGAATACCGCCGCTCTCTAATGTGCTCTCGCAGCTCCATCAGCGATGTTCCCGTCCACTGGTCAAATTCAGACGGCCGTCTGGAGCTCACGCACAATGGCTGCTTAATAGGCAGCTTCTTAAACACTCTACATCAATAACCGCATGCAGGCGAGGTGAGTTTTATAGCCCACAGACTCCCTGGTGAACCACTCACAGAGAATTTATTCACTGCTTTCACATAACAGACCACAGACTACAGAGGAACTGGACTAACCGGCCGTGATGTCACCAATAGGTTCCTGAAGGAGCCCTCTTGGAGCCTCTTGTTGCCACAGGTTGATCCTACCAAACTTTGGTTGATGCTACCGAACTTTAGTTGATGCTACCGAACTTTGGTTGATTCTACCGAACTTCGGTTGATGCTACTTAACTTCGGTTGATGCTACCGAACTTTGGTTGATGCTACCAAACTTCTGTTGATGCTACAGAACTTCGGTTGATGCAACCAAACTTTGGTTGATCCAAAAATGGACATCTGGGTGGAGCTGTTTTAAGTTAGCTCATGCTAACCTATGATGTTAACTAGGGCTGCATGATGTATCACAAATTCATTGTCACTGCAACGTCAACTTGGATAGTCAGTGTCCTAATTTATTCATTTATTGGGAATCATTTTCTCCCTCTTTGCGGTGCATGCATCTGTCCATGGAGGGATGGATGTGTAGCTTCTTTGTTTTGTATCTCATGTGATTTTCACTCCACAGCATCACAGCAGTTTGAAGGCAGAAAACAAGATAAAAATGTTTTACAGGAACATGGAGATGTTCAGCTACAACGATCAAGGGGTTTTTCACCGATGAAGCAGATGTCGTACTTCGAGTACCGAAACAAACCACAGTCACGTGTCCAGTACTGGGTGAGACGGTCTCAACAAGAACTTTATCCATGCAAGGAATAGCTGACCCCTCTGTGACGAGCAGGGCCCCCTTTGTTGCCCACTGGTGAGACTAGTCCTGCATCACCAAGGCAGTCTGGTGATGCAGGACTAGTTTTGATGGAGAGTTAGTTAGAGGAACTGCAGCCTCTAGTGGTCGGTAGAGGAACTGCAGCCTCTAGTGGTTGTTAGAGGAACTGCAGCCTCTAGTGGTCGGTAAAGGAGCTGCAGCCTCTAGTGGTCATTAGAGGAACTGCAACATCTAGTGGTCAGTAGAGGAACTGCAGCCTCTAGTGGTCAGTGGAGGAACTGCAGCCTCTAGTGGTCAGTAAAAGAACTGCAACATCTAGTGGTCAGTAGAGGAACTGCAAAATCTAGTGGTCAGTAGAGGAACTGCAGCCTCTAGTGGTCAGTAAAGGAACTGCAGCCTCTAGCGGTCGGTAGAGGAACTGCAGCCTCTAGTGGTCGGTAGAGGAGCTGCAGCCTTCTGGTGGTCGGTAGAGGAACTGCAGCCTTCTAGTGGTCGGTAGAGGAACTGCAGCCTTCTAGTGGTCGGTAGAGGAACTGCAGCCTCTAGTGGTTGGTAGAGGAGCTGCAGCCTCTAGTGGTCAGGAGAAAAATTGCAGCCTCTAGCGGTCAGTAGAGGAACTGCAGCATCTAGCTGTTAGTAGAGGAACTGCAGCCTCTAGTGGTCGGTAGAGGAACTGCAGCCTCTAGTGGTTGGTAGAGGAGCTGCAGCCTCTAGTGGTCAGGAGAAAAATTGCAGCCTCTAGTGGTCAGCAGAGGAACTGGGACCTCTAGTGGTCTGTAGAGGAACTGCAACCTCTAGTGGTCTGTAGAGGAACTGCAGCCTCTAGTGGTCGGTAGAGGAACTGCAGTCTCTAGCGGTCAGTAGAGGAACTGCAGCCTCTAGTAGTCGGTAGAGGAACTGCAGCCTTCTAGTGGTCGGTAGAGGAACTGCAGCCTCTAGTGGTTGGTAGAGGAGCTGCAGCCTCTAGTGGTCAGGAGAAAAATTGCAGCCTCTAGCGGTCAGTAGAGGAACTGCAGCATCTAGCGGTCAGTAGAGGAACTGCAGCCTCTAGTGGTCGGTAGAGGAACTGCAGCCTCTAGTGGTTGGTAGAGGAGCTGCAGCCTCTATGGTCAGGAGAAAAATTTCAGCCTCTAGTGGTCAGTAGAGGAACTGCAGCCTCTAGTGGTCTGTAGAGGAACTGCAGCCTCTAGTGGTCGGTAGAGGAACTGCAGCCTCTAGTGGTCTGTAGATGAACTGCAGCCTCTAGTGGTCGGTAGAGGAACTGCAGCCTCTAGTGGTTGGTAGAGGAGCTGCAGCCTCTAGTGGTCAGGAGAAAAATTGCAGCCTCTAGTGGTCAGTAGAGGAACTGCAGCCTCTAGCGGTCAGTAGAGGAACTGCAGCCTCTAGTGGTTGGTAGAGGAACTACAGCCTCTAGCGGTCAGTAGAGGAACTGTAGCATCTAGTGGTCAGGAGAAAAATTGCAGCCTCTAGTGGTCAGTAGAGGAACTGCAACCTCTAGTGGTCTGAAGAGGAACTGCAGCCTCTAGTGGTTGGTAGAGGAGCTGCAGCCTCTAGTGGTCAGGAGAAAAATTGCAGCCTCTAGTGGTCTGTAGAGGAACTGCAGCCTCTAGTAGTCGGTAGAGGAACTGCAGCCTCTAGCTGTCAGTAGAGGAACTGCAGCCTCTAGTGGTCGGTAGAGGAACTGCAGCCTCTAGTGGTCGGTACAGGAACTGCAGCCTCTAGCAGTCAGTAGAGGAACTGCAGCCCCTAGTGGTCTGTAAAGGAACAGCAGCCTCTAGTGGTCGGTAGAGGAACTGCAGCCTCTAGTGGTCTGTAGATGAACTGCAGCCTCTAGTGGTCGGTAGAGGAACTGCAGCCTCTAGTGGTTGGTAGAGGAGCTGCAGCCTCTACTGGTCAGAAGAAAAATTGCAGCCTCTAGTGGTCAGTAGAGGAACTGCAACCTCTAGTGGTCTGTATAGGAACTGCAGCCTCTAGTGGTCAGTAGAGGAACTGCAGCCTCTAGTGGTCTGTAGATAAACTGCAGCCTCTAGTGGTCGGTAGAGGAACTGCAGCCTCTAGTGGTTGGTAGAGGAGCTGCAGCCTCTAGTGGTCAGGAGAAAAATTGCAGCCTCTAGTGGTCGGTAGATGAACTTGCAGCCTCTAGTGGTCGGTAGAGGAACTGCAGCCTCTAGTGGTCAGTTTAGGAACTGCAGCCTCTAGTGGTCAGTGGAGGAACTGCAGCCTCTAGTGGTCGGTGGAGGAACTGCAGCCTCTAGTGGTTGGTAGAGGAACTGCAGCCTCTAGTGGTCGGTGGAGGAACTGCAGCCTCTAGTGGTCAGTAGAGGAACTGTAGCATCTAGTGGTCAGGAGAAAAATTGCAGCCTATAGTGGTCGGTAGAGGAACTGCAGCCTCTAGTGGTCAGTAGAGGAACTGCAACCTCTAGTGGTCTGTAGAGGAACTGCAGCCTCTAGTGGTCGGTGGAGGAACTGCAGCCTCTAGTGGTCGGTAGAGGAACTGCAGCCTCTAGTGGTCAGTAGAGGAACTGCAGCCTCTAGTGGTCGGTAGAGGAACTGCAGCCTCTAGTGGTCGGGAGGAACTGCAGCCTCTAGTGGTCGGTGGAGGAACTGCAGCCTCTAGTGGTCGGTGGAGGAACTGCAGCCTCTAGTGGTCGGTGGAGGAACTGCAGCCTCTAGTGGTCGGTGGAGGAACTGCAGCCTCTAGTGGTCGGTAGAGGAACTGCAGCCTCTAGTGGTCGGTAGAGGAACTGCAGCCTCTAGTGGTCTGTAGATGAACTGCAGCCTCTAGTGGTCGGTAGATGAACTGCAGCCTCTAGTGGTCAGTAGAGGAACTGCAGCCTCTAGTGGTCAGAATGAATTTGAGGGGAACATGAAAATTGACAAATGTTGACCTTAACGAAGATGAATTTGTTAATGTCTCCAGCGTTAAATAGGTGATCGTTGACCCTTTCGTTTACAGGTCCAGTGATTAATCCTCCAAACTGTTACAGAATGACCCATTTTGACCGGTAGAGAACGAGCTCCAGTCACAATCTCCACTGAAGATCCGGCTGATAAAAATATCTGACCTTGTTGCATTTGTTGCTGCTTGAAAGTCCAGATTCTTTAGTGGAGCAGCTCTCTGAGGGCATCGCAGATCAAACACCTGGAGCAGAAGTACAAAGCACCGCAGGTGTTTGAAGTCCTCCAGGGAGGGCGGCTGATTTGAAATCATAAAAATATCAAAGATGAGGAAAAAAGAACTTGAACAGGAGCTCCAGATCGGTCAGAACCTTGGAACTGGAAAATACAACTCCACCAGGCCTTGAGGAGAGGGCGATCTAACAACATAGTGGATTCTTCATTCTTCATTATTTTTTATCTTTATTAGTTAAATAAATAATACCCTCTGCACAAAAAAGAAAGTTAAAGGCTGGAACTCTGGGAGTCAGGGTTGAGAACTTTATTTTGAAAGAATCAAATATTTCATTGTAAAATTGTGATTCTGTGCAGGTAACAACTTTTTGTTGGAAAACTGAGGGTTTTATTGAGTATCTGCAACATTTTGCTGTTAAACCACAAATTCCTTTGGCAAAATCACAACTTTTTGATGTAAAATTACAACTTAACATTGTAAAGTTGTTAGTTTCCTCCAGTAACTGCAACCAATTCAAAAATTTCTGTTGTAAACTTCACAATATCACATTTTCATAAAAATCACAAAACTCAAGAAAATTTAGACTTTGTGTCCAGAAATAAAAAATAAATATTGCAAGTTTAAAAATGTCTTAATAATTTAACTTTTTGATGTAAAAAAGCAATTTAAAAATTTACAATTTTACACAGTTGATTTTTCAGCTTTTTGTTGCAAAATTGAGAAATTGACAAAAATTCCAACTTTTGTAGAACTGAAGATTTTTGTTGTAAAATCCAGACTAAAAAAAAAAAAAAAAATCAACTTTTTGTAGTAAAAGTGCTAATTTGATGGTTTCCTGATTTAACAGTAAACTAATTCCTGGCTGCATCATACGTTGCAGTTCCTCTTACTGATCACTAGGTGGCGGCTTCAGAACGGAGCACATCTCTGTGCGCTACGAGGAACAAGAGTCTTCAGAGCCGCCGTAGACCTGCGGGTCAGTATCTGGAGCCACAAATAACTGAGTACAGTTGGACAGGTCACAGATTTACATTCAGCCCAGTTTTTCTGAAATCATGGAGAAGCACCACTCTATCGACCACTAGAGGCTGCGGTTCCTCTGTTGACCACTAGAGGCTGCGGTTCCTCTACTGTCCACTAGAGGCTGCAGTTCCTCTACAGACCACTAGAGGCTGCAGTTCCTCTACTGACCACTAGAGGCTGCGGTTCCTCTGTTGACCACTAGAGGCTGCAGTTCCTCTACCGACCACTAGAGGCTGCAGTTCCTCTACAGACCACTAGAGGCTGCGGTTCCTCTGTTGACCACTAGAGGCTGTGGTTCCTCTGTTGACCACTAGAGGCTGCAGTTCCTCTACAGACCACTAGAGGCTGCGGTTCCTCTGTTGACCACTAGAGGCTGTGGTTCCTCTGTTGACCACTAGAGGCTGCAGTTCCTCTACAGACCACTAGAGGCTGGATCCAACAGTGAGTCAGTTTCCATTGACCTATAGGTTAAAATGTCCAGTGTTGCATTTACAGCAGAAATAAACACTTATACATTCTGATTCATGAAAAGGGTGTTTGTGACAAATTAAAATGACCAGTTTTTTTTTATTTATTTGGTGTTTGTTGTTTGTATGAAATAGTATTTTCCCACCACAATGACCCACTACCATCTCGGTGATTCTTATTCTGCTTTTACACTGTAAAAAAATGAGCGTAAATCCAGTTTGAACTGAATTCGAACACAAGAACTCATCGTTTTTTGCTTTTGCTCGAACAACAAAGAGACAAATCCAGACGATGTGCTGCGAGCTCTGGTGGACGTGACATCTCATTCAGCATCCAGAAAACAAAGTCATCCAGATGTTTGATCCTGCGGGCATTGCGGGCAGGGCTGGACAGTGATTCCCTGCCCCAAACACAAAGGAAGAACCCCCCCCCCCCCCCCCCCCCCCCCCCCACCCACCACCACTCTGAGGTCTTTACAGAAAGCTGTGATGGTTTGGCTGCTGGCTTCGCCCACCCTGCCAGATGGAGGGCTAATCTCAGCAGCAGCATGCAGACTGAGCCGCCACGTCAGCCCTGTCTTTGTGGACATAACGCGGGAAGCTAAGCTCCGTCTTTAATGTACTGGACCAGCGCTGCGTTGTGTTTGCTAACTCCATCTGTCTTCCCGCTCTCTTGGATCCTTTTCAGAGTTAAACCTCACCGCACGTCCTCCTTTTTTTTGTCTCTCTGTTGTTTACTGCACTCACACATTACAGAAATCCACAGAGAAAAAGTACAAAAAAAAAAAAGGAGAAAACTGTCTGGATGGGCCAACAGAAAGATAAAACTGTAAATATCAGCAGTGTTCTTCTGAGTTGGAGGAGATAAGAGGGACAATGAGCCTGAAGTCCTGAACCCATGAGATTAGAGACATGGTGACCGAACATTATTAACAATAACCATTAACACTGAGCCCCAGGAAAAACACATAAAAGTCAAAGGCACAGTGGGGAGAAAAAGTGTGTGAACCCCCTTTGAACCTTTACTGGTTCTGGGCCCTGACTGGGCCACTTCAGTGGATTCATTCACGCTTTTCTGGAGCCCATCTGTGGTGAATTTACCTCCAAGTTCATGAAATGCACATAAAAAACATCCTTACCAAGAAGCTGCTCTGGATTCACTCTAAAATTCACTATAAAACCCAGATTATTTCATAAGAGCGTGTGGGCGTTAGCAAGTTTCAACCGATCACGGGCTGGCAGCACGCTCATGAAACCCGTGAACCGCTGCAAACATGCCCAGGTGAAGGCTAACACTGGATCTTGAAACTTTTGAGTAAACTCGCAATGTCTCAGATCCTAACACATGATTCACTGGATCTTGAAACCTTCGGGTAAACTCGCAATGTATCAGATCCAAACACATGATTCACTGGATCTTGAAACCGGGTAAACTCGCAATGTCTCAGATCCAAACACATGATTCACTGGATCTTGAAACCTTCGGGTAAACTCGTAATGTCTCAGATCCTAACACATGATTCACTGGATCTTGAAACCTTCGGGTAAACTCGCAATGTCTCAGATCCAAACACATGATTCACTGGATCTTGAAACCGGGTAAACTTGCAATGTCTCAGATCCAAACACATGATTCACTGGATCTTGAAACTGGGTAAACTAGCAACGTCTCAGATCCTAACACATGATTCACTGGATCTTGAAACCTTCGGGTAAACTCGCAATGTCTCAGATCCTAACACATGATTCACTGGATCTTGAAACCTTTGGGTAAACTCGTAATGTCTCAGATCCAAACACATGATTCACTGGATCTTGAAACCTTCGGGTAAACTCGTAATGTCTCAGATCCTAACACATGATTCACTGGATCTTGAAACCTTCGGGTAAACTCGTAATGTCTCAGATCCAAACACATGATTCACTGGATCTTGAAACCTTTGGGTAAACTCGTAATGTCTCAGATCCAAACACATGATTCACTGGATCTTGAAACCTTCGGGTAAACTCGTAATGTCTCAGATCCTAACACACGATTCACTGGATCATGAAACCTTCGGGTAAACTCGCAATGTCTCAGATCCTAACACATGATTCACTGGATCTTGAAACCTTTGGGTAAACTCGTAATGTCTCAGATCCTAACACACGATTCACTGGATCTTGAAACCTTCGGGTAAACTCGCAATGTCTCAGATCCTAACACATGATTCACTGGATCTTGAAACCTTTGGGTAAACTCGTAATGTCACAAAGCTAGCCAAGATTAGAAAAACAACCCCGTTCTGCAGCTCTCCCACTCCGCTTTATGACCAGGACCTAATGCAGATACAGTAGATCTACAAGCGGTCCAGGCCCTGAGGCACCACAGCACACCAAAGCCATGATGCTCCTTCCACCGTGCTTTAACATTGGGATGATGCTTTAGCCGCAGTAACTCGATGACTTTACCAGTCTCTCCCATGGTTGTGGTTCCCCACCCTCTCTGCTGTCACTGGTTACCTTCATAAACCAGTCATCACCAGTCAGACGTGTTACTGCCAGTCATAGGTAACTGGTGAGTGTTTCTTTTTGAGTAGCTTCATCTAAGGAGGATGGGCTTGTTCCTCCTGGAAACCATTTTAAACAAGAGATGGAGCTCTCAAGCTCACGTTGGTGTGGTTTTGATGGGACATCCACTCCTGGGAGGAGTGAAAACTGTCTTGAGTACCAGCCTCCAGCTGGTCCAGAAGCCCCAGTACCAGTATCTGTTATGGCTCAGGAAGATAAGGACTCAGAAGGCCAACCTCAGGCAGAACGGTTTCATTGTACAGAAGGGTCCGGAGACAGAACACAGAAACCAGAGGATCCACCACACAAGGATCTGTATCGGACTGGCTCCGAGTGGCTGGATGAGTCCGGCTTATCATGTGTACGGGTGATTGGATATGGGCCGCAGCTGTGGAGGAGAGGAAGGACAGGGCAAGCAAGGCAGCCAAAACTACAAGGAGAAGATGGACAGTAGGAGGCGCCAAAGACAAAGGAGGTGCCGCCATGACAGTATCAACCAGAACTGGACTAGAGGTCACGTCTCACCAGCTCCAGCTGGTCCAGGATGCTGCAGCACCAGTATCAACTAGAACTGGACCAGAGGTCACATCTCACCAGTTCCAGCTTCATTGGCTTCCTGTTAAATCTAGAATCCCATTCACAATCTTACTTCTTAAACAATGAAGCTCCAGTGTATCTAAACCCCTCACAGCTCCATACTGTCCTACTAGAACTTTCTGCCCCCTAAATGCTGGTCTACCTGCTGGTCTAGAGTCTGGAGGTCTAGAAAGCTGTCAGGCTCCTCAATGATGGAACCAACTTCCAGCCTCGGTCCAGGAGACAGTCTCCTTCTCTACATCTAAGGTGAGGCTTTAATGAAGCTTCTACCTCTGTAGTCATCTCTGGGTTCTGCTGGTGCAGGTCTGGACTGCTGGGGGGACTCCATGATGCTCTGACCGTCTTCACTTTGTCTCTCTGATCTTAGGTTCAGATGCTCCTGGATCATTTAACAGCATCAACATTGTCTATCTTCTCCCTCTGCTCCTACCAGGTGTTGCTGTTCCTCCTGTTGCTGCTCCTGTTTTTCTCCTGTGTTCTAGATGACAGGAGCACAGTGGTCAGTGGTTAGACCAATGCTTCTAGAAGGTCCAGGTGGATCTGGGTTCAGCTGGTCTCTCAGTGGTTGGACTGATACTTTTAGAAGGTCCACGTGGATCTGGGTTCAGCTGGTCTCTCAGTGGCTAGACTGACACTTAGTCTAGAAGGTGGATCTGGGGGGGTCTGTCAGTGGTTCAGTGACTCTTCTAGAAGGTCCAGTGGATCTGGGCCCAGCTGGTCTCTCAGTGGTTAGACCTTCTAGAAGGTCCAGTCTGGGTCCAGCTGGTCTTCAGTGGTTACGACTCTTCTAGAAGGTCCAGGTGGATCTGGGCCCAGCTGGTCCTTCAGTGGTTAGACTGACCTTCTAGAAGGTCCCTGGTGGATCTGGGGTTCAGCTGGTCTCTCAGTGGTTAGACTGACTTCTAGAAGGTCCAGGTGGATCTGGGTCCAGCTGGTCTCTCAGTGGTTAGACCGATACTTCTAGAAGGTCCAGGTGGATCTGGGCCCAGCTGGTCTCTCAGTGGTTAGACTGAGTCTAGAAGAGTCCAGGTGGATCTGGGTCCAGGGGTCTCAGTGGTTAGACTGACTCTTCTAGAAGGTCCAGGGGATCTGGGTCCAGCTGGTCTTCAGTGGTTAGACCGGACTTCTAGAAGGTCCAGGTGGATCTGGGGTCCAGCTGGTCTTCAGTGGTTAGACTGACCCTTCTAGAAGGTCAAGGTGGATCTGGGTCCAGCTGGTCTCTCAGTGGTTAGACCGACTCTTCTAGAAGGTCCAGGTGGATCTGGGTCCAGCTGGTCTTTCAGTGGTTAGACCGACTCTTCTAGAAGGTCCAGGTGGATCTGGGTCCAGCTGGTCTTCAGTGGTTAGACTTCTAGACCGACTCTTCTAGAAGGTCCAGGTGGATCTGGGTCCAGCTGGTCTTCAGTGGTTAGACTGACTCTTCTAGAAGGTCCAGGTGGATCTGGGTCCTGCTAGTGTTTCAGTGGTTAGACTGACTCTTCTAGAAGGTCCAGGTGGATCTGGGTCCAGCTGGTCTCTCAGTGGTTAGACTGACTCTTCAGAAGGTCCAGGTGGATCTGGGTCCAGCTGGTCTTTCAGTGGTTAGACTGACACTTCTAGAAGGTCCAGGTGGATCTGGGTCCAGCTGGTCTTTCAGTGGTTAGACCGACTCTTCTAGAAGGTCCAGGTGGATCTGGGTCCAGCTGGTCTTCAGTGGTTAGACTGACTCTTCTAGAAGGTCCAGGTGGATCTGGGTCCAGCTGGTCTCTCAGTGGTTAGACTGACTCTTCTAGAAGGTCCAGGTGGATCTGGGTTCAGCTGGTCTCTCAGTGGTTTAGACTGACTCCTCTAGAAGGTCCAGGTGGATCTGGGTTCAGCTGGTCTCAGTGGTTAGATTGACTCTTCTAGAAGGTCCAGGTGGATCTGGGTCCAGCTGGTCTTTTAAGTGGTTAGACTGACTCTTCTACAAGGTCCAAGTGGATCTGGGTTCAGCCGGTCTTTTAAGTGGTTAGATTGACACCTCTAGAAGGTCCAGGTGGATCTGGGTCCAGCTGGTCTCTCAGTGGTTAGACTGACACTTCAACTGTTGAAGTTTTCTTGGACTCCTGTGGTGTGACTGGTCTTTCTGGAGACTGGAGGAGTTGGGTCAATCCATCTCCATGACCGTCTTACTTCATTTCCTTTGCGTCAGAGAAGCTCGATGATGAACGACACATCAACTCTCGTTCACAGCTCATTTCAGATGTGATTCCTGCTGCAGGTCTCTAAATAGTTGGACAGGAACATGGTCTCCATGGTGGAGCATCTCCTCGTCTTCTCTGAACAGTCTGAAGATGTCTGGACATTGAGTTTCTGAGTTTCTGGAGTTCTGGTGTTGAATCTGGTTCCAGTCTCGTCTGTTAGAGGTTTCCAGCTGCTGAAGAGTTCTTTTTGGTTTAATGATGCTCCAGATGTTCTCTCCAGGTCAAATATCTGGACTGCAGGTCCAGTTCAGCTCCTGGACTTTTCTCTGATGAAGCCATGCTGTTGTAGCAGCTGCAGTATCTGGTTCAACATCGTTCCTGCTGAGATACACAAGACCTTCCCTGAACCAGACGTCTGGAGGGGAGCAGATGATGCTCTGAAACCTTCATAGATCATTCCAGCATTTATAGTTCCTTCCAGAACACCCCAGCTGTCTAGACCCTGTTGACTTCTGCACCTCCAGACCATCAGAGAAGCTTTAGAACGGAACCCTGAAGACACTCTGGAAGGTCTCCCTCCTCTTTAGGAGGACACAGCGTCCCTGATCCCCAACCAGAACATCAGACCTGGACAGGTCTGACCAGAGAACCCTTCCTCACTTTGAAACAGTCCATTTAAAATGAGTCTTGGTCCACAGGACATGATGGTTCTTCTGGACCGTGTTCAGATATGTCTTCATTTTTGTTGGTAGAGCTTTATTTGGTATCTCCAGATGCAACGGTGGATTGTATCTACTGACGGTGGTTTCTGGAAGTCTTCCTGGAGCCATTTAGTGATGTCATTGACACAATCATGAAGATGAGTGATGCAGTGTCGTCTGAGGGCCTGAAGACCACAGACATCCAAGAAACATGTTGGTCCTCTTTCCTGACGTTTAATGACCTGTCCAGTTTCTCTGAATCTGTAGATGACGAGATCTCCAAAGCCTTTGACATTTGACATTAAGTAACGTTGTTTTTAAAGTATTCCTCCATCTTTTCATTCAGTCTTTCTCAGATTGGAGAGCCTCTGTCCATCTCTACTTCAGAGAGACTCTGCCTCTCTAATCATCCCTTGATAGCTGATCATGTTCAGACCTGAGATCAGTTCACTTCATGAGTTCAGAGATTTTCTCCAGATGAAGCTTTTGATCATTTCTGGCCTTTTCAGACATTTGTTGCTGTTGAGGAATTGATACAGAAAACCAGTTGGGGTTGTCATTCTCCATATCAGAGCTCTGGACGCTGTTGACCTTCAAATAAATGTTTTCAAGCACAGGAAGAGTCTGTTTCCCTTTTAACTGCCGACAAAGGAAGGCAGGAAAAATAAAAAGAGACAAAGATACCAGCAAATAAGAAGAACCGGGGAGGGGCTGGTATCAGAGTCACCGTTATCGCTGCCCGTCAGGCTGAGTGTCGCACGTCTGCACGACAACCCAGATATTTATGGGCTTGATGTACGAGTGACGCCGACAGTGATCCATTTTGATTCCATCTTATCAAGCAGCCCGTAGGACGGTCTTTCAAGGGCAGAGACGGCAGACGGTCCACGGCCTGTAGGACAGTCTTTCAAGGGCAGAGACGGCAGACGGTCCACGGCCCGTAGGACGGTCTTTCAGTGGCAGAGACGGCAGACGGTCCACGGCCCGTAGGACGGTCTTTCAGTGGCAGAGACGGCAGACGGTCCACGGCCCGTAGGACGGTCTTTCAGTGGCAGAGACGGCAGACGGTCCACGGCCCAAAGGACGGTCTTTCAAGGGCAGAGACGGCAGACGGTCCGCGGCCCGTAGGACAGTCTTTCAGTGGCAGAGATGGCAGACGGTCCGCAGCCTAAAGGACGGTCTTTCAAGGACAGAGACGGTCCGCTCTTCACTCCTTCACGAGAAGAGTCCGTCCCAAGATGGCGGCTGTTGGAGTTCCAACCATCAACTGAGCTGATCCTCTGCAGGCCTACAGACATCCGTAAAAGCAGCTGTTTAGACTGTCTGGAACCTCCAGGTGTGTTAACACAGTGCCAGGAGGGAAGGACGTCATCAGCGATTTTAGAGAAGCAATAAATTCTTCACGTCAGTCTGGAGAGGGTCATAAAACCACTTCAAAACTGTGTGGACTTTAACCTTCTGTAGAAAGAGAGACTATTCACAAGTGGAAAACTCTTAAGACAGTCGTTAACCCTCCCAGCAAATTTACCCCAATGTCCATGAGAGTCCATGAGAGCACAAATAGAAGACTGAACAAGGGTTAGTCAGGAAGGGTTTCCAGGAGAAAACCTCTTCATCTTCAGTTCCTGAAACAAGCTTGACTTAGCTCTTCCCTGCAGGCTGAGTTAGCGCGTTTTGTGAAAAAGACCACCAAAAGTCTCTGATGGAAGGGATCAAAGAACACAAAAAACCAGGGAGGTTGTTTCTATTGTCCCTGGATGATCTAATAGGTGCTCCCGAACAAAGGACCGGAGTAAACTAGCTCTTCCAGGATGGAGAGTCTGCAGCAACCACTTTAGTTGTTCTGGTTATCAGAGAAGATGTCGAAGACGGTGGTGAGTTTGTTCAACAGCCACTGTGGCGTCTGAGCAGCGTCTAGTTTCAGTGGCTACAGTGATGAAATACCGACAGCTGCTGCAGAGAAGAGACATGTGAACGAGCTCGGACGAGTGAAAGGTTCGTTTACTCCCAGCTGTCGAGGTTCATCAGATCTGCATCTCACCTCAGTGTTGCTACCTGCATCTGTTTATGTCGTCATTTCATTCAGTCATTTGTGTCTCTCCTCCCTCTGTCCTGCATCCTCTCTGTCCTCCATCCTCTCTGTCCTACATCCTCTCTCTGTCCTCCATCCTCCTCTCCTGTCCTCCCCATCTCCTCTCTGTCCTCATCCTCTCTCTCCCTCCTCCATCCTCCTCTCTCTGTCCTCCTCCATCCTCTCTCTGTCCCTCCTCCTCTCTCCTGTCCTCCTCTGTCCTCATCCTCTCCTCCTCCATCCTCTCTCTCTGTCCTCCATCCTCTCCTATCCTCTCTCTCCATCCTCCTCCCTCCTCCTCTCTCTCCTCCATCCTCTCTGTCCTCCATCCTCTCCTCTCTCTGTCCTCCTCTCCTCTCCTCCTGTCTTCTCTCCTCCTCTTTTCTGTCTTTATCCAGCTGGTCTTCATCAGGAAGGTTCCTCCATATGATCCAGGTCCTGGTCCAGGTTTTTTCCTCATAAAGTGGAGTTTTATCTTGCCACTGTTTGGCTAAAAAGGTTTTTTTTTCTCCCACTTTTGGAGTTTTTTTTTACCTGCTATTATCCTTGATTAGGATTTATTATAATAATTTTACTTGGGCAGGGCAACGATGAATTACTTTTTATCGCGATTAATCGCATGATTTCCCTGATTAATCACGATTAATCGCATTGTATACGGAAAATCAAATAATGAATTCAAAAGTAGTGTAAAGGTCACTTTTATTTAAATGTTCTGCTGCCATATGAACTAAAGTGTCATAACATTTGTTGTTCAAACACTTTTAACATCAGCACTTGTCAGTAACACATATTTAGTCTAAATCTCATCTTAAAAAATGTCAAATAAAATAAAGCTTATTGCCACTGCCAGGGCATTAATGTCATGCTGTTTTTATGAAAAATAAAATAAAAACATCTACAAACAAAATCCAACAAAATGATTGTATCTCAGCACAATTAGAACATTAAAACATTAATTTCTGAGGTAACAGCAGAAACTTTTAACGGGGAGTTTAACTTGTCAGTTGTTACAAATAACCTTGTTTCTGTTGAATCCTCCGTCTGGGAGAACTTTAAAATGAAAATGTCCATGTTAAAGTTCTGTAATGTATCATATATTCTTTCCATTTTCAATTGTCAATCAAAAATTAAATATATTAAAAAGTGACATTTTATTTTGTTTTTCATTTTTTAATCTAACACAAAAAAGCAAAAAAAATGTTTTTTTATATTTAAATTTTAGACTAACTGAACCAAAGCCTGCAGATTTACACCATTTGTTTTATCTTGTTAAAGAGAATAAAAATGTCCCTCCAAATGTTCTGGACACCTCGAGTCACTGTTGCAGGTCCCCAGTAGCAATATTTCACCACGGCGTTATTCTAGTGTGATATAAATACTGATGATAGGCATCGGAAAAATGGCAAAATAACATTGTCCTTAATGGAGGAGCAGCAAGAATATCCGACCTAGCAACAGTAACTAGGGAGGGGGCGGTGCTTACTGAATGGTCAATTGTCTTCCAGTTCCGCAGCAGCCAGTAACAGACTTTTCAAAACAATGTGAGCATGTGAGCAACATGCGTTAACGCGCGATGAAATTAATGTCGGCGTTAATAAATTAATGCGTTAACACGATAATAACGCGTTAACCTGCCCAGCCCTAAATTTTAGTTAATGATATTTGCTCGTGGGTCATGATCTAGGTCTCTGTAAAGCTCCTGGAGACAATTGACATTGTAACAGACGCTATACAAATAAAGTTGAATTGAATTGAATTGAATATGATCACGAATCGAACATCCGTCTGTGCACAAGGGATGTGCACGTACGAGTTAAAATATTCGCAGACTCAGCTGGAATTAATCTGATTGATCACAGATAACGTCTTTCCCTCCTCTGGACATGTGGAGGTTGATTAGAGTTGCGTACCAACCAGATTAGCGCAGTAGGCGTTGAACATTCCTGTGACATCACTCCGCTGCATTTAGAGTACGAGGGAACATGCCTGTGTTGTATTCAGTTAGTATGTACTGACCTTAATGTCCATATCAGCGCTGGTGGGGCAGTGGCGATCTGAGTTGTTCTGAAGAAAAGTGAAAAAAGATGGGTGCTAATGCTAAAAACCACCAACGACCTGGTGAGCAACTCATATAAACAGCCATCTTGACTTCCTCCGCCCCGTCGTTGCTGGTACATTTCCATAACAGTGTCCCACCTTGGCATCTTGCCGGTGTCGTACATTTTTCCCCACCGCGTGGACAAAAGCCCTGTCAGGGCCTGACACCGCCGCTGTTCTCCGTCTGACGGGGACGCTTGCACTTCCAGGACCTGCGGAGCGCTGAATTATTTCTGACCTAACCCAGACAGGTGATGGGCAGGCCGGCCCGGAGGCTGCGAGCGGTCGTCGTGCTCGGGGTAATTAATGAGCCTCCGTCAAACGAACGCTTCGTCCCGACACCGGGTCAATTACACAGCTGTCTCGGCCGGAGAGAAACCCTTCTTTAATACCCACAACTTAGGACCAGTAGGCCCAGAGTCAAATATCACATCCCTCAGGCATTGTCTGGATTGTTAATTATTAATACACATTAATTTCACCCCCTAAGTAGTCTACATCGGGTTCTATACAACATCATTGCGGCTTTCCCGTTGTTGACCCGACCACCTGGACGCTGCAGCTGGAATCCAGACCCGTCAGGCCAGACGAGGTGTTTCCAGTCTTCTGTTGACCAGTAGCGGTGAGTCTGGGTGAATTGTAGCACTGGTTTCCAGTTCCAGGACATCTCCCTGCAGTTCCGCTCTTGCTGGAGGGTTGAGGGTTGAGCATGGGGCCGGTCCCTGGTGGTATCTACACCGAGTTCCCCAGAAAACAGACTGCTCTCCTCAGCAGCGGAGCATGTCACTGCCGGGCCGGGGGCGGGGCACATGACCCGGGGCACATGACCGGGGCCGGGGGGCGGGGCACACCGGACCAAGGGCGGGGCACATGACCGGGGCACATGACCGGGCCGGGGCGGGGCACATGACCGGGGCACATGACCGGGGCACATGACCGGGCCGGGGGCGGGGCCACATGACCGGGCCGGGGGCGGGGCACATGACCGGGGTGCACAGGACCGGGCCGGGGGCGGGGCACATGACCGGGGCACATGACCGGGCCGGGGCACAGGACCGGTGCCAAGGGGGGGGCACAATGACCGGGCACATGACCGGGCCGGGGGCGGGGCACATGACCGGGGCACATGACCGGGGCACAACCGGGCCGGGGGCGGGGCACATGACCGGGGCGGGGCACATGACCGGGCCGGGGCGGGGCACATGACCGGGCCGGGGGCGGGGCAACATGGACCGGGGCACAGGACCGGGGCCGGGGGCGGGGCACATGACCGGTGACCGGCCGGGGGCGGGGCACATGACCGGGGCACATGACCGGGGCACATGACCGGGCCTGGGGTGGGGCACATGACCGGGCCCTTTAAACCCAATAAAGCTTGTGATTACATCATTTTACAACATACACATGCCTGCTACAGTGGAGCTTACAAGCATAACGACATTTTTGACACATAGCTCAAAGCATTTGATAGTAAGAGTTCAACACCACGAAGAGCGACCGTGTCATTCTGAAAATCAATCAAACCTGTCGTATTATCGAAAAATATTTTGTCTAAAATGTATTCGGCGGCATGCAGTTGTGATGTCACGCAGGAGACGCTCCAGTTATTGTTGTATTAGCTACCGGCATTCATTCATTCATTCATTCATTCTGCTTGGTACCAAGTGCAATTTTCTCCTGATGTGTTTCCATTGCTGTTAATAAATACCAACTCCGAGCACTTCGTGGTACGAGCCTTTTTTCAAGAGTAACCTGACAAAACTAACATGAAGTCTAACAAACCATGAGAACAACAAAAACATTAGGCGACCTGGCCCCTAATAATAACATTAGGCTACCTGGCCCCTAATAATAACGTTAGGCTACCTGGCCCCTAATAATAACGTTAGGCTACCTGGCCCTAATAATAACGTAGGCTACCTGGCCCCTAATAATAACGTTAGGCTACCTGTTAGGCTACCTGCCCCTAATAATACGTTAGGCTACCTGGCCCCTAATAATAACGTTAGGCTACCTGGCCCCTAATAATAACATTAGGCTACCTGGCCCCTAATAATAACATTAGGCTACCTGGCCCCTAATAATAACGTTAGGCTACCTGGCCCCTAATAATAACGTTAGGCCTGGCCCCTAATAATAACGTTAGGCTACCTGGTCCCTAATAATAACGTTAGGCTACTGGCCCCTACCCTAATAATAAGTTAGGCTACCTGCCCTTTAATAATAACGTTAGGCTACCTGGCCCCTAATAATAACGTTAGGCTACCTGGTCCCTAATAATAACATTAGGCTACCTGCCCTTTAATAATAACGTTAGGCTACCTGGCCCCTAATAATAACGTTAGGCTACCTGGCCCCTAATAATAACGTTAGGCTACCTGCCCTTTAATAATAACGTTAGGCTACCTGGCCCCTAATAATAACGTTAGGCTACCTGGTCCCTAATAATAACATTAGGCTACCTGCCCTTTAATAATAACGTTAGGCTACCTGGCCCCTAATAATAACGTTAGGCTACCTGGCCCCTAATAATAACGTTAGGCTACCTGGCCCCTAATAATAACATTAGGCTCCCTGGCCCCTAATAATAACGTTAGGCTACCTGCCCTTTAATAATAACGTTAGGCTACCTGGCCCCTAATAATAACGTTAGGCTACCTGGTCCCTAATAATAACATTAGGCTACCTGCCCCTAATAATAACGTTAGGCTATAATAACGTTAGGCTACCTGGCCCCTAATAATAACGTTAGGCTACCTGCCCTTTAATAATGACGTTAGGCTACCTGGTCCCTAATAATAACATTAGGCTACCTGCCCTTTAATAATAACGTTAGGCTACCTGCCCTTTAATAATAACATTAGGCTACCTGCCCTTTAATAATAACGTTAGGCTACCTGGCCCCTAATAATAACGTTAGGCTACCTGGCCCCTAATAATAACGTTAGGCTACCTGCCCTTTAATAATAACGTTAGGCTACCTGGCCCCTAATAATAACATTAGGCTACCTGGCTCCTGATAATAATAACGTTAGGCTACCTGGCCCCTAATAATAACATTAGGCTACCTGGCTCCTGATAATAATAACGTTAGGCGGGGGGGCTACTTGACTCGCCTTGACTCGCTGCCAACAATGTCAGGTTCATCTACAGGAGGATATGTATCCAGTTTTTTTAGTTTAGTCTTTTCCTGGGCTCTCTTTTTTTTCCTTTTCTTTACTCTTTGTTGCTCCACTTTAATGCTTGTATAAACTGTCACTCATGATTAGATTAATCTGTGATCCACCTACCCTGCACCACATAGACTCTGTTGACTAGTGACTGATTATGACGCTGATGTACAGCTGTTGATGACGATTTTACCCACTATACATTTGGAGATCTTACCGCGATCCACTTGTAAATGTGCACATTGTAAAGTTAACTGTGAGAGTGAACATGAAGCCAGCCATGCAGCACAACATTTAATTCACTGTGTAGAAACCTGCTTGACCAAAGTCAGTCTTTTTTGGCCAACCATTTTTTTGACCAAACATGACTCATTCTGGCTGGAGAAACCTATATATAACCTCATACATAGCGTACATATTTATCAATGAAGTTGCTGTATCCAGTAGTGCGCAGGCGCGACTGATGCCTCAGGAGAGGCCTGTCTTTCTATGTTTTTTTGCCGGGCCCTCCTGGGCCTGGGTCGAGGGCACACAACCCCCCAGCCCCCCTGACGCTCCACGCCTGGCTCTCCTCCTCCCAGCTCTTTTTCAGCATCAATTTTTCCACCTAATTTAGACTGAAGAACTTCAGTGAAATGATGTCACCGTCTCTCAGAAAGTCCAAATGCATCTGTGTCCTCTTAATAAGACCAAAGCTGACGTCGTCTCAAGATAAAGGTAAAATAAAGACAAAGTGAAGTCCAATTTGACAGAAATCTTATCCTCCCTGCAGGTTAAAGTGGGAGGAAAGATCCTCTTCGTCTCAGGAGGACACACCACCATGAGGGACTGCTGTCCCCCAGTCCAGAGGCACCACAGGAGCCTGGACCAGGACAGGACAGGTCCCCCACCAGCAGGACTCCCAGCACCGGGGACTCAACAAAATAATTATAACATTTTAACCAAAATTACGTGACTAAAATTCAAACTGAAACTGTACAAAGGTTCACTAAATGCACTTAAAATAAATGTAAATGACAAACTGTTCACCAGTCCCTCTTGCAGATAATCACCCCCACATCATGATGCTGCCACCTACGTACTTCACAGTTGGATCGTGCTCTCAGTCTCCAAATGTCCCCCCCTTTTTCCTCCAAATGATCATTATGTCCAAACAGTTCAGTTTATTTTCTCATTTTCAAAGCTACTCTTTATGTATTTATGATGTTTGAATTCATCATTAGTTTAATAATACTAATGCGTTTAAGTTTATTTTGACGCCAGATTCAATCAAACTCACGAGTCGTATTAATTACTGGGTTAATTGGATCGGCATGGACCAGGACTCTGAAATCCTGAACTGGACCAGCTGCCAGCAGCAGGATGGTTGTTCTGATTTTAAACCGTTCGATCTATCATCATTAAATAAACGTGGAAGGTCGCCAGCACATCCAGGTCTGTTTTGTACAGAAATCACGTATGTTTTTCTACACATCCGTCTTCTTTAGACTTTATTTCTCTGGTGTCCCCGCTGAAGTCAAGGACTGGGCACTGCCCTCTTTTCCCTGAATACCGTTTCGCTGGCTGAAGGTTAAAGGACGTCAGGTGACCCGGACTGGCATTTCGGAGGCTTTTTCTCCGTAATGGCTTTGCATTACAGCCGGTTCCAGGTTACTGAATCCTGAGATTGAGTCTTTTGCAGTTCAAACAAACAGTCCTCTTTGTCCTTGGAAACACGAGGATTTCCTAAAATCAGATGTTGGTTAAGTATCTGAGAAGAGACAGTTGGCTTCTCGCGTTCACTCCCTGAAACTCTAAAAAATGATTTTTGTTGTGTTCTCAATAGCATCTAATAACTGACACCATAGACTGTAAAGGAAGAACTGGACAAATCTGCTGTGATGTCACCAACGGGTTACTGAAGAGAGCTTCTGAAGCCTCTTTTTTATGTTTCAAAAGGGTGCAAAGAGCAGTCACAGAATATTTTCTCTTTCCTGGCTTGGCTTATGTTACTCATGATGATAATTCATATTTTTTACCTCCGCCAAGGAGGTTATGTTTTTGCCGGTGTTTATCTGTCTGTGTTCAAGATGGCTCAAAAATGTATGGATGGATTTTGATGAAATTTTCAGGAGTTATCAGAAATGTGAAAAGGAAGAACTGATTTCATTTTGGCTGTGATCCGGAAGAAATCCTGGATTCTGGATCACTTTCAAAATTTCGATAACATTGTGGTCAATGGGGGCGAAAATTGGGACCTGCAGTCAATCGTTCCTGTAAGACCCCTTCAGGCAACATTATACCGTGACCTGCAGTCAATCGTTCCTGCAGGAGCCCTTCAGGCAACATTATACCAGGACCTGCAGTCATCGTTCCTGCAGCCCTTCAGGCAACTTATACCGGGACCTGCAGTCAATCGTTCCTGCAGGAGCCCTTCAGGCAACATTATACCGGGACCTGCAGTCAATCGTTCCTGCAGGAGCCCTTCAGGCAACATTATACCGGGACCTGCAGTCAATCGTTCCTGCAGGAGCCCTTCAGGCAACATTATACCGGGACCTGCAGTCAATCGTTCCTGCAGGACCCTTCAGGCAACATTATACCGGGACCTGCAGTCAATCGTTCCTGCAGGAGCCCTTCAGGCAACATTATACCGGGACCTGCAGTCAATCGTTCCTGCAGGAGCCCTTCAGGCAACATTATACCGGGACCTGCAGTCAATCGTTCCTGCAGGAGCCCTTCAGGCAACATTATACCGGGACCTGCAGTCAATCGTTCCTGCAGGAGCCCTTCAGGCAACATTATACCGGGACCTGCAGTCAATCGTTCCTGCAGGAGCCCTTCAGGCAACATTATACCGGGACCTGCAGTCAATCGTTCCTGTAAGACCCCTTCAGGCAACATTATACCGGGACCTGCAGTCAATCGTTCCTGCAGGAGCCCTTCAGGCAACATTTATACCGGGACCCTGCAGTCATCGTTCCTGTAGACCCCTTCAGGCACATTTATATACCGGGACCTGCAGTCAATCGTTCCTGCAGGACCCCTTCAGGCAACATTTATACCGGGACCTGCAGTCAATCGTTCCTGCAGGAGCCCTTCAGGCAACATTATACCGGGACCTGCAGTCAATCGTTCCTGTAAGACCCCTTCAGGCAACATTATACCGGGACCTGCAGTCAATCGTTCCTGCAGGACCCTTCAGGCAACATTATACCGGGACCTGCAGTCAATCGTTCCTGCAGGAGCCCTTCAGGCAACATTATACCGGGACCTGCAGTCAATCGTTCCTGCAGGAGCCCTTCAGGCAACATTATACCGGGACCTGCAGTCAATCGTTCCTGCAGGAGCCCTTCAGGCAACATTATACCGGGACCTGCAGTCAATCGTTCCTGCAGGAGCCCTTCAGGCAACATTATACCGGGACCTGCATCGTTCCTGCAGGAGCCCTTCAGGCAACATTATACCGGGACCTGCAGTCAATTGTTCCTGCAGGAGCCCTTCAGGCAACATTATACCGGGACCTGCAGTCAATCGTTCCTGCAGGAGAGATGACGTGGCGCTGGTATTGGCGACACGCAGCAGCAGCTCCCGTGTGCTCCGTGGTTTCTAACCTGTATCGTCTGTTTTACTATGTTTTATGTCGCTACTAACACTCACTAACTCGATCCCACAAGTGTTAAGTTGCAACTATGCCTTACCTCAGTCTGATGTACCCCCCTTTTAAGACATACTGCACTGTGGGCAACTAAGCTAAACTAATTTTATCTCTGTTTCTATTATTTTATTGCTTTTAATTGTCTTGTTCTTACCAGTGTTGTGCATTATTGTTGTGGTTATTGTTATTGTCACTGTCTTGCTGCTAATGCACTGTTAATTGCCCCCTGGGGACAATAAAGTTTTCTTGACTTGAACTCTGTTCCTGCAGGAGCAGGCAACATTATACCGGGACCTGCAGTCGAATCGTTCCTGTATAAGACCCTTTCAGGCAACATTATACCGGGACCTGCAGTCAATCGTTCCTGCAGGAGCCCTTCAGGCAACAGTATACCGGGACCTGCAGTCAATCGTTCCTGCAGGAGCCCTTCAGGCAACATTATACCGGGACCTGCAGTCAATCGTTCCTGCAGGAGCCCTTCAGGCAACATTATACCGGGACCTGCAGTCAATCGTTCCTGCAGGAGCCCTTCAGGCAACATTATACCGGGACCTGCAGTCAATCGTTCCTGCAGGAGCCCTTCAGGCAACATTATACCGGGACCTGCAGTCAATCGTTCCTGCAGGACCCTTTCAGGCAACATTATACCGGGACCTGCAGTCAATCGTTTCTGCAGGAGCCCTTCAGGCAACATTATACCGGGACCTGCAGTCAATCGTTCCTGCAGGGCCCTTCAGGCAACATTATACCGGGACCTGCAGTCAATCGTTCCTGCAGGACCCTTCAGGCAACATTATACCGGGACCTGCAGTCAATCGTTCCTGCAGGAGCCCTTCAGGCAACATTATACCGGGACCTGCAGTCAATCGTTCCTGCAGGAGCCCTTCAGGCAACATTATACCGGGACCTGCAGTCAATGCAGTTCCTCCCTGCAGGAGCCCTTCAGGCAACATTATACCGGGACCTGCAGTCAATCGTTCCTGTAAGACCCCTTCAGGCAACATTATACCGGGACCTGCAGTCAATCGTTCCTGCAGGAGCCCTTCAGGCAACATTATACCGGGACCTGCAGTCAATCGTTCCTGCAGGAGCCCTTCAGGCAACATTATACCAGGACCTGCAGTCAATCGTTCCTGCAGGAGCCCTTCAGGCAACATTATACCGGGACCTGCAGTCAATCGTTCCTCTGTGGAGGAACAATTGACTGCAGGTCCTGGTATAATGTCCCGGTCCCGGTATAATGTTGCCTGAAAGGGTCCTGAAATGATTCCCTCTGCTGAAGGAACCAGGGACCGCAGAGGATCATTTAAGGACTCCTCTGGTTGGTTTTAATGCTGGGACCTGCAAACAATCATGCCAACTGCCAGCCTTCGTAGCCTCAGGTCTCAAATGTTGTTTTAGCGGTAAAATTAAATATCTGCTGCTGTTAACGTCTGATCTGTCTGGATCTTATTTGCAGCTCAGACGTCAATATAATGCAATAAAAAAACGATGACAGCAGTGGCTGGCTGTCAATCAAACAACATCTGGTCATGTGATTGGTCATCTTAACACCATGATGCCATCTGAACACAATACCATTCAGTTCGACAGTCTGCCATTTAGGCAAGTCAAATAAAAACACAAATGCCATTTTTTTATTCTGGAAAAGAACCCAGCCGTTCGATCAGAGGTTATAGATTACAGTCCTGGTGAGAAATTGAAAACTTGGAACAGATAAAACCATTTTTATGGAACGGTTGCCATGGTCTGGAATAACTTTGCCTCCTCGGCGCCACGTTCAGATAGCTGCCGGTGTCACGACTCGGTTTCTAAATAAAACGGACCTCTGAGGTGTGTGCTGCTAACCTGTGATTTATTCATACCGAATGCTCAACATTTTATCCTTTCAAGGCCTCGACGCGGCGCTCCATTTGTTTATCAAAAGCTGATAGAAAAAGGCGTAATTCATCCTGGAATGAAGCCGCTCATTGCAGTCAGTGAACATGAAAATTGGATTCAGGTAGATAAGTCAATCTGTGGCTCGGATCAGTTTACTGCTGACCCGACAGAGTCAGAGCGTGGAGGAGGAGGAGGAGGAGGAGGAGGAGGAGAAAAGGCTCCTCCAGCATTTCAATGTGATGTTGGACCACAAATGTTTGTTTACTTCACTTAAAAACACTCACACATTTTATATTCACTCAGTGCTTTGTTTCATATCCAGTTGTTCTCTCTGCAGACGTTTCTGGCAGTTTCCAGGCCCAGAACATTCAGACGTGTGCCAAAACGCAATGCTGAGAAGGAAAGACATCAGCTATAACCTTAGAGAAGCGGCTGAATCTTCGGAGAGGATTAAAAAACATTTAAGACAGTTGTTTATCATTGAAGGAGTGGATGTCTCAGCAGATTTACCATGAGGTCAGACCATCCAGGCCTCAGTAGCATCAAGATCTGGGCTCTGAGAGGGCACTGAGGAGGTTTGATGCCCCCCAGGTAACACTGGGGCTCTTGTCTGTTGGTTCCATGTAAATTCCTCTCAGGTGTGCTGCTGACAGATGGGCATGGGCCCAAAATGGTGTCCTATCTGGATCCCAGTTGACTCAAACCACCAAAGTGAGCCCAAGCTGGCAGTGAACATGTTGCCACCATGGAACCAGCTGACTCACCATACGGGGGCCCAGGGCCACTGTTGGGGGCCAGATGTTCCAGCCGGGAGAAAAGGGCCCACAGTTGAATGACACTATAATATAATAATACTAGAAAAGCACTCGGAGAGCGCAGACCTCCACCAAGCGCAACTGTTCCGCCATATAGTGATTTACATATTGCGATGCAATCCGTGTTCTGGATCAGATCCGGATCAGATCTGGATCAGCTTTTGAAATCTGATAGAGGTTCCCATTGTCAATCCCTGAGTCAAATTTCATGAGTTTTGGGCAATAATTAACAGAGATATTGAGAAACTAAATTTTCGGCCCCATTGACCGCAAAGTTATCAAAAATTTGAAAGTGATCCAGAATCCAGGATTTCTTCCGGATCACAGCCAAAATGAAATCAGTTCTTCCTTTTCAGATTTCTGACAACTCCTGAAAATTTCATCAAAATACATCCATAACTTTTTGAGTTATCTTGAACACCGACAGACAGATAAACGCCAGCAAAAACATAACCTCCTTGGAGGAGGTAAAAATATCATATCGATAGTTACAAAAGTGGAAAATGATAAAAACTATGAGTTTTGCTCAATTCTAACTTGAAATTTTGAATTTTGAGAATATTTCAAATATTTACTGTAATGTTGCAGCTTTGTATCTTTAAAAGGAAACTTTTGCTGTAAAATCTTAAATACTGCAAAACTGTAACTTTCTGACAAAAGTAAAATTTCATGCAAATGCAACTTTATGTCTCATAAACCCAGCATTTTCTCATGAAATCACAAATTCAAAAGAATTGTGACTTTTTAACCTAATACATCTGTTTGTTGTAAACATCCACTTAATCTCCTAAAAGCACAAATTTCTGTTGTAAAATCTCTAGAATATCGTAGCGCACAAATTCACAGAATCACGTGTTTTTGTTGTAAAATAACTGCGACTGTGATAAAGTTGTGACTTCTGAAGAACATGGATGATTTTCTTGTAAAAATCACAAATTTGTGTTGTAAAATTGACATCTCTTTGATGTAAAACTGCGCGATGGATCGTGATGGATCCACGACATTTTATTATCCTAACGTGGATGTGGGCGGGGCCTGATGTCACAGACCTGGAACAGATATTCAACCAGAACCAGTTTCTCATTCAATTTAAGTTTTAAGAGCTAAAGTCATGTTTATTTTTGAAAATATAAAATATACCTATGCAGGTTTAATTAAACTTAAGTCATCCAGGAGGTCACAGAAGAAACCAGAAGAACATCTAAAGCTCTGCAGCCTCACTGGCCTCAGTGAAGGTCAAAGTTTATGACTCAACAATCAAAGAAACAGAAATGGATCCATGGAGAGTTCTAAGACCAGAACCACTGCTGAGCAGAAACAACACAGAGACCCAGAAGACATCTGGAACCTTCTGGAAGGTGTGTGTCCCGTTACATCTGGAGAAAAACTAACACAGTCAGACATGGTGGTGGTAGTGTGATGGTCTGGACCACCGGCTGGAACTGATCCTGAAGGAGAACGTCGATCAGTTCCTGACCTGAAGATCAGAAACACTTGTGTTCTGCAGCAGGACGATGATCTGAAGAACACCAGCAGGTCCACCTCTGAATGGACCAGAAACCAGGATGAAGGTTCTGGACTGGTCTAGTCAAAGTCCAGACTTCAATCTAGTATGCTCTGGACCTGAAACAGACCGTTAATGCTGGAAAACCCTCCAATATGCCTGAGTTAAAACTGTTCTGGAGACCAGAGTGGACCAGAACTTCTCCAGAGATGAGAAAGACCAGAGTGGACCAGAACTCCTCCAGAAATGAGAAAGACCAGAGTGGACCAGAACTCCTCCAGAAATGAGAAAGACCAGAGTGGACCAGAACTCCTCCAGAAATGAGAAAGACCAGAGTGGACCAGAACTACTCCAGAGTTGAGAAAGACCAGAGTGGACCAGAACTTCTCCAGAAATGAGAAAGACCAGAGTGGACCAGAACTCCTCCAGAAATGAGAAAGACCAGAGTGGACCAGAACTACTCCAGAGTTGAGAAAGACCAGAGTGGACCAGAACTTCTCCAGAAATGAGAAAGACCAGAGTGGACCAGAACTCCTCCAGAAATGAGAAAGACCAGAGTGGACCAGAACTACTCCAGAGATGAGAAAGATGACTCATGAAGAGAAATATAAGTCCATTATTTCATTATTTCCATATTTAATTTAATTTAATTCAATTTAATTTAATTTTTTAATTTTATCTAATATTTTAATGATTCTTTATCCCGTTACAATCCCGTAGTAAGTCTGTTTTAAGTCATTTGATCCAAAAGTCTGAATGTTTTTTCCTCGTTTCAAACCTGGTTTGTCAGATTTGTTTCAGGATTTCTGCTTGGATCCTTCCACTTCACCCTGAATTCAGTCCTTATGGTTTTTTTCTAGCAGGAGACTATCATACATTCATTATTTTTTTCATTTTGGTTTAAGTCAGAAGGTTTTTGTCATATTTTCGATCAAAAAAAACGTGGCGTTGAGAGAGTTTCGTCTCCTCTGGGCGGAGGACAGAAATCCAGAGACATGATTCTCCTGGAGGATCCTCACAGAGCCCCGACTGGACTAAAACGGTTTCCATTAATTTTTCCCCTTTTGCCTGAGAAATGAGCATGTGTTCAGCATTGTTCTGTAAAGTGATTTCACATCCTCTTCTTTCAGCGCTGGACGGGAAGCCGAGCTCTGAAAGGCCACTTTGTGCCAAGAATAGCTGGAGTGGCGGAGAAGGAATTAAAAATGGTGGATTTAATGGCCTCGAGAAAATTGCAGGCAACATGAGACCTTCTCTTTGTTCCGCCTCCCCGGAGCTTTGACTGACAGCGTCGGCGTCGCCGCGTTGTCGTCCACCTGCCAGCGGACACCATTCCCTCTCTGCGTCCTCCGAGATGCTCTGTGACAAAGCTCTTCTGAGCGGGACAGATGTGCTGCTCGTATTGTCGCCATTGTGAGGAGCTGTGGATGTAGAGGAGGATGATAAGCTCCCAGACGGGACGAAGGAATAAAAGTCCTGCGAATTAACCATTTAGCACAAATAAATGTAGTCCATGAATAAAGTCAAGCCACCTGTCTATATAGACGTCATCCTAGCGTTGACCTCCACCTGTCTATATAGATGTCATCCCAGCGTTGACCTCCACCTGTCTATATACACACGTGGATAAAATTGTTGGTACCCCTCAGTTAAAGAAGGAAAAACCCACAATTCTCACTGAAATCACTTGAAACTTACAAAAGTAACAATAAATAAAAATTTATTGAAAATCAAATAATCAAAATCAGCCATCACTTTTGAATTGTTGATTAACATAATTATTTAAAAAAACAAACTAATGAAATAGGGCTGGACAAAAATGATGGTACCTCTATAAAAGATTGAAAACTATTTGACCAGAGTGACATGATTAACTCAGGTGTGTCTTTTAATTGACATCACAGGTGTTTCCAAACTCATAATCAGTCAGTCTGCCTATTTAAAGGCAGACAAGTAGTCACTTTGCTGTTTGGTGAAAAGGTGTGTACCACACTGAACATGGACAACAGAAAGCGAAGGAGAGAATTGTCCCAGGACATCCGAAAAAAAATTATAGACAAACATCTTAAAGGTAAAGGCTATAAGACCATCTCTAAACAGCTTGAAGTTCCTGTGACAACAGTGGCTCATATTATTCAGAAGTTCAAGACCCACGGGACATTAGCCAACCTCCCTGGACGTGGCCGCAAGAGGAAAATTGATGACAAATTGAAGAGACGGATCGTTCGAATTGTATCCAAAGAGCCCAGAACAACCTCCAAAGAAATTAAAGGTGAACTCCAAGGCCAAGGTACATCAGTGTAAGATCGCACCATTCGTCGTTGTTTGAGCCAAAGTGGACTTCATGGGAGACGACACCACTGCTGAAAAAAATCATAAAAAAGCGAGACTGGAATTTGCAAAAATGCATGTTGACAAGCCACAAAGCTTCTGGGAGAATGTCCTTTGGACAGATGAGACCAAACTGGAGCTTTTTGGTAAGGCACATCAACTCTATGTTTATAGACTCAAAAACCAAGCATACGAAGAAAAGAACACTGTCCCTACGGTGAAACATGGAGGAGGCTCAGTAATGTTTTGGGGCTTGTAAAATCCCCCAGTTTTGGTTCAGTCTCTGACTAGCAGAGTCTGTCACCGGGACCAGCTCTCCATCCTACGGGTAAGAAGTTGCGGTCTAGGAGAGGTTCCTCACTAGATTTCCTCAACTTATTTAAGCTGGTGTCGAGAAGATACGCCTAGCTCTCACTGCCTACTTCCAAACGTATGCCCCGCTCACTCCAATAACTGTCCTTCAGAGGAATAGCCGGGTGGCTCGAAGTCCAGCTATCGGTCACGTCTGTTAACGGCAGCTCTTCTCTCACGATCTGGGCTCTTGTTACAGGCTAGGAAAACTTTAGTGGCTCGGACAGCGAGCCTCAGGGACAATTTGACAAAAATGTGGCTAAATAACCCATAAGAACCTGTGTGTTAGTGCAGAGGCATAAACAAGTCTTCAAAATTCTGAATACAGATGTAATGTCCACAACGACGTCTTATGACAGTTTTTATATTTATTAAAGCAGATTAGCAAGGTTAAGCAACAGCATTGATTGGTTATACAATGTATAATTCTAAAAAGGCAAATTAAAGCTGTGGCTTACTGATCAATTCATCTGGTGGGTCAAGGACAGGCTGAGAGACGCATGTGGCCACTATGCGGGTTCAAGGCCGCTGGCAGGGAGGGAGAGAGAGAGCTCAAACGATCAGGCCTGCAGGTATGCTGATCCGGCCCCTCCTCCTTGCTAGCGGTGAGCTAGGCTAGGCAACCAAAAAGGCTCCAATTATTCCTTCAAGAATTGGGAAAAATTCGTAGATCCTGTTCCAAGCGTCTTTCTGTCTTCTTTTCTTGAAGTAATTCCTTCCAGTTAATCCTCCAGATGGGGGTTGCTCGTCCAGGTCCCAGATAGTCCTTCTTCGTATGAAATCGCTCCAGGAATCCACACAGAGTCCTTCTGCCTTCTCTTTTTATGCGCTCTCTCTCTCCTTGCTCGCCCTGCACCAGCCTTCATCTGATTGGTTCTCTCACCTTTGCATATGCATACATAATTTCCCTCAAACTTCACATGACACTTCTGATTGGTTATTCACATATACAGAGGCGTGCATAATTTTACATAATCATGCATAACACACAGGCCACGTCCCACAATGACTTCACATGTTTACAGATTTGGCAGGGGCGTTCACCTTAATCATCATGACATCATGGCACCACCACCCCAAGGTTACCTTGTTTACGTGGCTATACAGCCCGTTAAGCTAAAGCTTATCAGCTAACGCTAACCCTTTTTCTAACGATCTACTTATCAATGTATGTTCCAACGTTACATTAACTGATTGATTCATTGGTTCGTGTTTAATAACAGAATTCAGTAAATGATCTGCCGTCTGCAGCCCTCCACTCTGCCACTTCGCCAAGGCCACTTCTGAGCTGAGCGGATGACATCGTCATTTGACCCAGACACCTGGCCCCAGTGTTGTGTATGGCGAAGTAACTTATGTTTACACTTACGCCCTCTCTCCTGCCCTGTTGACATTCCAGAGAGGAACATGCGCTCCGCTCTGTCTCTGTCCGTTTTTGACCCAACAAAAATAAGTTTTCCCCTTTAACATACACTATGTTAAAAATTAAAAATTACTAATACATTTTGTTTCTGATCCTTGACTAATCACACCCACATTTCATACATTTCATTGATTAGGAATTGCTTACAACTCACGTAAATCACCTCTCCTTCTGTTACTTCACTTGTTTAGACTAGTACTGGCTTGTGTTTACATTACATCACCCAGCTGCTGCAAGATCTCTTCTCCTGTTTTGATAAACATAGCCGTTGTTTTTATTCCCCTGGGTACACAGTGACCCACAGCAGCTTACCTCAGCCTACTGACAGCACAGACTCACACTCCTGATCCAAATCATACCGAATACGTCTACAATACATCTTTCTGATCAATCATCGGTTCTGATCATTGAATTATTGAATCACCCATGTCATTGCTTATAGATTGATTCCAAATCACATCAATTACCACTTTTTCTGTTACTCCACTCTGGCCTATGTACCTCCTCATGTCACATCCGTCTCTCCTTTAACACACAGAGTTAATAGTGATTATTGATTAGAAGCTGAGCTGATTCCAACGATCTCTCCGGGTCATTTGACAGGCTGCTTTGCTGCATCTGGCACAGGGTGTCTTGAATGTGTGCAAGGTAAAATGAAATCTGAAGACTATCAAGGCATTCTGGAGAGACATGTGCTGCCTAGTGTCAGAAAGCTTGGTCTCAGTCGCAGGTCATGGGTCTTCCAACAGGACAACGATCCAAAACACACAGCCAAAAACACCCAAGAATGGCTGAGAGAAAAGCGTTGGACTATTCTAATGAGCCCAGATCTGAATCCCATTGAACATCTGTGGAAGGAGCTGAAACATGCCATTTGGAGAAGACACTCATCAAACCTGAGACAACTGGAGCAGTTTGCTCATGAGGAGTGGGCCAAAATACCTGTTGACAGCTGCAGAACGCTCATTGACAAATAGAGAAATCGTTTAATTGCAGTGATTGCCTCAAAAGGTTGTGCAACAAAATATTAAGTTATGGGTACCATCATTTTTGTCCAGCCCTATTTCATTAGTTTGTTTTTTTAAAATAATTATGTTAATCAACAATTCAAAAGTGATGGCTGATTTTGATTATTTGATTTTCAATAAATTTTTATTTATTGTTACTTTTGTAAGTTTCAAGTGATTTCAGTGAGATTTGTGGGTTTTTCCTTCTTTAACTGAGGGGTACCAAGATGTCATCCCAGCGTTGACCTCACCTGTCTATATAGACGTCATCCCACGTTGATCTCCACCTGTCTATATAGACGTCATCCCAGCATTTAACTCCACCTGTCTATATAGATGTCATCCCAGCATTGACCTCCACCTGTCTATATAGATGTCATCCCAGCGTTGACCTCCACCTGTCTATATAGACGTCATCCTAGCGTTGACCTCCACCTGTCTATATAGACGTCATCCCAGCGTTGACCTCCACCTGTCTATATAGATGTCATCCCAGCATTGACCTCCACCTGTCTATATAGATGTCATCCCAGCGTTGACCTCCACCTGTCTATATAGACGTCATCCCAGCGTTGACCTCCACCTGTCTATATGTCATCCCCCGACCTCCACCTGTCTATATAGACGTCATCCAGCGTTGACCTCCACCTGTCTATATAGATGTCATCCCAGCGTTGACCTCCACCTGTCTATATAGACGTCATCCCAGCGTTGACCTCCACCTGTCTATATAGACGTCATCCCAGCGTTGACCTCCACCTGTCTATATAGACGTCATCCCAGCATTTGACCTCCACCTGTCTATATAGATGTCATCCCAGCATTGACCTCCACCTGTCTATATAGATGTCATCCCAGCGTTGACCTCCACCTGTCTATATAGACGTCATCCCAGTTGACCTCCACCTGTCTATATAGATGTCATCCCAGCGTTGACCTCCACCTGTCTATATAGACGTCATCCCAGCGTTGACCTCCACCTGTCTATATAGACGTCATCCCAGCGTTGACCTCCACCTGTCTATAGACGTCATCCCAGCGTTGACCTCCACCTGTCTATATAGACGTCATCCCAGCGTTGACCTCCACCTGTCCATATAGACGTCATCCCAGCGTTGACCTCCACCTGTCTATATAGACGTCATCCCAGCGTTGACCTCCACCTGTCTATATAGACGTCATCCCAGCGTTGACCTCCACCTGTCTATATAGACGTCATCCCAGCGTTGACCTCCACCTGTCTATATAGACGTCATCCCAGCGTTGACCTCCACCTGTCTATATAGACGTCATCCCAGCGTTGACCTCCACCTGTCTATATAGATGTCATCCCAGCGTTGACCTCCACCTGTCTATATAGACGTCATCCCAGCGTTGACCTCCACCTGTCTATATAGATGTCATCCCAGCGTTGACCTCCACCTGTCTATATAGACGTCATCCCAGCGTTGACCTCCACCTGTCTATATAGACGTCATCCCAGCGTTGACCTCCACCTGTCTATATAGATGTCATCCCCAGCGTTGACCTCCACCTGTCTATATAGACGTCATCCCAGCGTTGACCTCCACCTGTCTATATAGACGTCATCCCAGCGTTGACCTCCACCTGTCTATATAGACGTCATCCCAGCGTTGACCTCCACCTGTCTATATAGATGTCATCCCAGCGTTGACCTCCACCTGTCTATATAGACGTCATCCACTGTCTATATAGACGTCATCCCAGCGTTGACCTCCACCTGTCTATATAGACGTCATCCCAGCATTGACCTCCACCTGTCTATATAGATGTCATCCCAGCGTTGACCTCCACCTGTCTATATAGACGTCATCCCAGCGTTGACCTCCACCTGTCTATATAGACGTCATTCCAGCGTTGACCTCCACCTGTCTATATAGATGTCATCCCAGCGTTGACCTCCACCTGTCTATATAGACGTCATCCCAGCGTTGACCTCCACCTGTCTATATAGATGTCATCCCAGCGTTGACCTCCACCTGTCTATATAGATGTCATCCCAGCGTTGACCTCCACCTGTCTATATAGACGTCATCCCAGCGTTGACCTCCACCTGTCTATATATATAGACGTCATCCCAGCGTTGACCTCCACCCTGTCTATATAGACGTCATCCCAGCGTTGACCTCCACCTGTCTATATAGACGTCATCCCAGCGTTGACCTCCACCTGTCTATATAGACGTCATCCCAGCATTGACCTCCACCTGTCTATATAGACGTCATCCCAGCGTTGACCTCCACCTGTCTATATAGACGTCATCCCAGCGTTGACCTCCACCTGTCTATATAGACGTCATCCCAGCGTTGACCTCCACCTGTCTATATAGACGTCATCCCAGCGTTGACCTCCACCTGTCTATATAGACGTCATCCCAGCGTTGACCTCCACCCGTCTATATAGACGTCATCCCAGCGTTGACCTCCACCTGTCTATATAGATGTCATCCCAGCGTTGACCTCCACCTGTCTATATAGACGTCATCCCAGCGTTGACCTCCACCTGTCTATATAGACGTCATCCCAGCGTTGACCTCCACCTGTCTATATAGACGTCATCCCAGCGTTGACCTCCACCTGTCTATATAGATGTCATCCCAGCGTTGACCTCCACCTGTCTATATAGACGTCATCCCAGCGTTGACCTCCACCTGTCTATATAGACGTCATCCCAGCGTTGACCTCCACCTGTCTATATAGACGTCATCCCAGCGTTGACCTCCACCTGTCTATATAGACGTCATCCCAGCGTTGACCTCCACCTGTCTATATAGACGTCATCCCAGCGTTGACCTCCACCTGTCTATATAGACGTCATCCCAGCGTTGACCTCCACCTGTCTATATAGACGTCATCCCAGCGTTGACCTCCACCTGTCTATATAGATGTCATCCCAGCGTTGACCTCCACCTGTCTATATAGACGTGTAATCCCAGCGTTGACCTCCACCTGTCTATATAGACGTCATCCCAGCGTTGACCTCCACCTGTCTATATAGACGTCATCCCAGCGTTGACCTCCACCTGTCTATATAGATGTCATCCCAGCGTTGACCTCCACCTGTCTATATAGACGTCATCCCAGCGTTGACCTCCACCTGTCTATATAGACGTCATCCCAGCGTTGACCTCCACCTGTCTATATAGACGTCATCCCAGCGTTGACCTCCACCTGTCTATATAGACGTCATCCCAGCGTTGACCTCCACCTGTCTATATAGATGTCATCCAGCGTTGACCTCCACCTGTCTATATAGACGTCATCCCAGCGTTGACCTCCACCTGTCTATATAGACGTCATCCCAGCGTTGACCTCCACCTGTCTATATAGATGTCATCCCAGCGTTGACCTCCACCTGTCTATATAGACGTCATCCCAGCGTTGACCTCCACCCGTCTATATAGACGTCATCCCAGCGTTGACCTCCACCTGTCTATATAGACGTCATCCCAGCGTTGACCTCCACCTGTCTATATAGACGTCATCCCAGCGTTGACCTCCACCCGTCTATATAGACGTCATCCCAGCGTTGACCTCCACCCGTCTATATAGACGTCATCCCAGCGTTGACCTCCACCCGTCTATATAGACGTCATCCCAGCGTTGACCTCCACCTGTCTATATAGACGTCATCCCAGCGTTGACCTCCACCTGTCTATATAGACGTCATCCCAGCGTTGACCTCCACCTGTCTATATAGACGTCATCCCAGCGTTGACCTCCACCTGTCTATATAGACGTCATCCCAGCGTTGACCTCCACCTGTCTATATAGACGTCATCCCAGCGTTGACCTCCACCTGTCTATATAGACGTCATCCCCAGCGTTGACCTCCACCTGTCTATATAGATGTCATCCCAGCGTTGACCTCCACCTGTCTATATAGACGTCATCCCAGCGTTGACCTCCACCTGTCTATATAGACGTCATCCCAGCGTTGACCTCCACCTGTCTATATAGACGTCATCCCCAGCGTTGACCCTCCACCTGTCTATATAGACGTCATCCCAGCGTTGACCTCCACCTGTCTATATAGACGTCATCCCAGCGTTGACCTCCACCTGTCTATATAGATGTCATCCCAGCGTTGACCTCCACCTGTCTATATAGATGTCATCCCAGCGTTGACCTCCACCTGTCTATATAGACGTCATCCCAGCGTTGACCTCCACCTGTCTATATAGACGTCATCCCAGCGTTGACCTCCACCCTGTCTATATAGACGTCATCCCATAGCGTTGACCTCCACCTGTCTATATAGACGTCATCCCAGCGTTGACCTCCACCTGTCTATATAGACGTCATCCCAGCGTTGACCTCCACCTGTCTATATAGATGTCATCCCAGCGTTGACCTCCACCTGTCTATATAGACGTCATCCCAGCGTTGACCTCCACCTGTCTATATAGACGTCATCCCAGCGTTGACCTCCACCTGTCTATATAGATGTCATCCCAGCGTTGACCTCCACCCTGTCTATATAGATGTCATCCCAGCGTTGACCTCCACCTGTCTATATAGACGTCATCCCATTGTTGACCTCCACCTGTCTATATAGACGTCATCCCAGCGTTGACCTCCACCTGTCTATATAGACGTCATCCCAGCGTTGACCTCCACCTGTCTATATAGATGTCATCCCAGCGTTGACCTCCACCTGTCTATATAGACGTCATCCCAGCGTTGACCTCCACCTGTCTATATAGACGTCATCCCAGCGTTGACCTCCACCTGTCTATATAGACGTCATCCCAGCGTTGACCTCCACCTGTCTATATAGACGTCATCCCAGCGTTGACCTCCACCTGTCTATATAGACGTCATCCCAGCGTTGACCTCCACCTGTCTATATAGACGTCATCCCAGCGTTGACCTCCACCCGTCTATATAGACGTCATCCCAGCGTTGACCTCCACCTGTCTATATAGATGTCATCCCAGCGTTGACCTCCACCTGTCTATATAGACGTCATCCCAGCGTTGACCTCCCACCTGTCTATATAGACGTCATCCCAGCGTTGACCTCCACCTGTCTATATAGACGTCATCCCAGCGTTGACCTCCACCTGTCTATATAGACGTCATCCCAGCGTTGACCTCCACCTGTCTATATAGACGTCATCCCAGCGTTGACCTCCACCCGTCTATATAGACGTCATCCCAGCGTTGACCTCCACCTGTCTATATAGACGTCATCCCAGCGTTGACCTCCACCTGTCTATATAGATGTCATCCCAGCGTTGACTCCACCTGTCTATATAGACGTCATCCCAGCGTTGACCTCCACCTGTCTATATAGATACGTCATCCCAGCGTTGACCTCCACCTGTCTATATAGACGTCATCCCAGCGTTGACCTCCACCTGTCTATATAGACGTCATCCCAGCGTTGACCTCCACCTGTCTATATAGACGTCATCCCAGCGTTGACCTCCACCTGTCTATATAGACGTCATTCCAGCGTTGACCTCCACCTGTCTATATAGACGTCATCCCAGCGTTGACCTCCACCCGTCTATATAGACGTCATCCCAGCGTTGACCTCCACCTGTCTATATAGACGTCATCCCAGCGTTGACCTCCACCTGTCTATATAGATGTCATCCCAGCGTTGACCTCCACCTGTCTATATAGACGTCATCCCAGCGTTGACCTCCACCTGTCTATATAGACGTCATCCCAGCGTTGACCTCCACCTGTCTATATAGATGTCATCCCAGCATTGACCTCCACCCTTCTATATAGATGTCATCCCAGCGTTGACCTCCACCTGTCTTTATAGACGTCATCCCAGCGTTGACCTCCACCTGTCTATATAGACGTCATCCCAGCGTTGACCTCCACCTGTCTATATAGACGTCATCCCAGCGTTGACCTCCACCTGTCTATATAGACGTCATCCCAGCGTTGACCTCCACCTGTCTATATAGACGTCATCCCAGCGTTGACCTCCACCTGTCTATATAGACGTCATCCCAGCGTTGACCTCCACCTGTCTATATAGACGTCATCCCAGCGTTTTTCTCCACCTGTCTATATAGACGTCATCCCAGCGTTGACCTCCACCTGTCTATATAGACGTCATCCCAGCGTTGACCTCCACCCTGTCTATATAGACGTCATCCCAGCGTTGACCTCCACCTGTCTATATAGACATGTCATCCCAGCGTTGACCTCCACCTGTCTATATAGACGTCATCCCAGCGTTGACCTCCACCTGTCTATATAGACGTCATCCCAGCGTTGACCTCCACCTGTCTATATAGACGTCATCCCAGCGTTGACCTCCACCTGTCTATATAGACGTCATCCCAGCGTTGACCTCCACCTGTCTATATAGACGTCATCCCAGCGTTGACCTCCACCTGTCTATATAGATGTCATCCCAGCGTTGACCTCCACCTGTCTATATAGACGTCATCCCAGCGTTGACCTCCCCTCCACCTGTCTATATAGACGTCATCCCAGCGTTGACCTCCACCTGTCTATATAGACGTCATCCCAGCGTTGACCTCCACCTGTCTATATAGACGTCATCCCAGCGTTGACCTCCACCTGTCTATATAGACGTCATCCCAGCGTTGACCTCCACCTGTCTATATAGATGTCACCCCAGCGTTGACCTCCACCTGTCTATATAGATGTCATCCCAGCGTTGACCTCCACCTGTCTATATAGACGTCATCCCAGCGTTGACCTCCACCTGTCTATATAGACGTCATCCCAGCGTTGACCTCCACCTGTCTATATAGACGTCATCCCAGCGTTGACCTCCACCTGTCTATATAGACGTCATCCCAGCGTTGACCTCCACCCTGTCTATATAGACGTCATCCCAGCGTTGACCTCCACCTGTCTATATAGACGTCATCCCAGCGTTGACCTCCACCTGTCTATATAGATCATCCCAGCGTTGACCTCCACCTGTCTATATAGACGTCATCCCAGCGTTGACCTCCACCTGTCTATATAGACGTCATCCCAGCGTTGACCTCCACCTGTCTATATAGATATCATCCCAGCGTTGACCTCCACCGTCTATATAGGTCATCCCAGCTTGACCTCCACCTGTCTATATAGACGTCATCCAGCGTTGACCTCCACCTGTCTATATAGACGTCATCCCAGCGTTGACCTCCACCTGTCTATATAGACGTCATCCCAGCGTTGACCTCCACCTGTCTATATGTCAAGACACTGACCCAAAATTTACGCTGAAATTTCAGGGTTGGGAATACGCTCCCACAGAGAAGCATGGTGGTGGGAGTATCATGCTATGGGGCTCTTGGTGCACAGATAACTGTGATCAGGTCCAGCTTTAGGTGTCTCCCAGCATGACAATGACCTCTAAGTCACACATTTAAAACTTTCTGAATGGTAATAAAGCTCCAGTCTCCAGTCGGTGTCCACAGACTTCTCAGGAAATTTCTCAAGAGACACCAGTTAGCTTAGCTGACGACCACAAACGACTGCTGCCAGCTATAACAACTCCTCATTCAGGTTCCAGACAGACTGGTCTGTTAGGGTTCAGACCTCCTGTTAAAAAAAACAGTCCTCTTCTTTCCACGGATTCCCTCCTTTTTTGCTTGACATTTAATCAAGTGGATATGTCCTGGACCTTTTCAGGTGCGTGTCCTTTGGTTGAGATATTAACTGGCAGCTTTAAATCTGTCCAGGTCGAGTCAGGCTGAGACCTCCAATGTCGTCCCTAATGGTGTCACTGATGTCTGCAGAGATGGATGCACTCCAAGCCGACTGAGATATTTCAGAGCCTCTGTGGCGTTAACACATCTGGACTGGTGAGGGTTGAGGGGTTGAGGGCGACCCCCATCAGGTCCTGCTGCTGAACGGACCCAGAGGTCTCGAACAGCTCGAGTCTCAGCAGGAGTATGGAGGATAATGTGCCTGTCGGCTGCTGCAGTTTTCCCTGTCACAAGCTGTTAAAAACCGGTTCACAATAAGCAGTTGGCCTGGACGCTTTCTGTTTGCGGGTGCCTATCCCCCCAATAAAACCCTTCCCGCCGCTGGTGCGAAGAAGCCACGTTTAGCATAATGACATGTAGGAAGCAATCAGCGGGAACAGTGGTGGGATGAGTCCCGACACCAGGGGGATATTTCCCGCTCAGACGCAGTCTCATGCGGTTTAGACTCACATCCACTCTCATAACTGCATGAATGGAAGCAGGACGGCCGCGCAGATGCTGCCCGTCCAAAACGATTTCCCGTCCCGCGGCCCGGCGCCGACGTGAGCACTGCCAGGCACATCGGCTTCGTTTCCATTCTCGCGGCTCTCTCAGTCATCAGACCGCTTTTCTCTGTATCCTTCAGTCATTACCTTTGTTTATTTATCATTATTTCACAAAAAAATGAAGACGAAGAGAAAAATAACAACAAAAACAAAGCAGTCACGAGGGTAGAAGGAGGTTTTAGGGTCCTGCACTGCAAAAAAAGGGGGTCTTCAAATAAGATAAAAACACTACAACTAAGGAAAAAGGTACTCAAAACGAGTGAAAAAAATCTGTCCGTGCAGCAAGATAATTTCACTTGGTAAGATTTCTTAAATTAAGATTGTAGAAAACACTTGTTTCTAGATTTAAGAAAGGTATAATTTGTTATTGAATCTTAAAACAAGATTTATTTTGATGAGGAGAGGAGATGAGGAGGAGGAAAAACGTAAAACATCTTATTTTAAGTGTTAATTGTCTCATTTTAGGATTCCCTGCCTGTTTGAGACAAAAAAGTAAAATATTACTTGATATAAGATTATACTGAGACTTAAAATAAGAAAGTAATTATTAAAACAAGAAAAAATATCTAACACTTCTAAATTTAAGTTTATTTTTCTTGGTAAGAACCAAATAATTTGCAGTGTGCATAGTGGTGTGAAAAAAATAGATGTGGCAATATATCGCGATTTTTGGCCGCCAACTATAATATCAAATTTTCAGCTCTCAATATCGTCAGTATGTTGTTACACTGCAAATTATTTGGTTCTTACCAAGAAAAAGAAACTTACATTTAGCGTTAGATATTTTTTCTTTCTTTAATAATTACTTTTTTATTTTAAGTCTTCAGTTTATCAGTATAATCTTATATCAAGTAAAACTTTACTTTTTTGTCTCAAACAGACAGGGAATCCTAAAATGAGACAATTAACACTTAAAATAAGATGTATTATGTTTTTTCCTCCTCCTCATCTCCTCTCCTCATCAAAATAAATCTTGTTTTAAGATTCAATAACAAACTATACCTTTCTTAAATCTAGAAACAAGTGTCCTCTACTATCTTAATTTAAGAAATCTTACAAAGTGAAATTATCCTGCTGCATGGACAGATTTTTTTTCACTTGTTTTGAGAACCTTTTTCCTTAATTGTAGTGTTTTCATCTTGTTTGAAGACCCCCTTTTTTGCAGTGTACTTAAATGTGCAAAAACACTAATAATAAACAATAAATAGGTTGTTTTGAAGCAAATAGTTTTGACTCAATTTGTCCTCTGAATATCATCTGATGGACATATGCAGCAGCTTGATTTTTCATCTCTACTTGTTTACTTGCAACTTAAAATGAAGTTGCTGTATATGTTCATCAGATGATATTGATCATGTTCCAGCGGGAAAGCCCACTCGACTTCATCATCCCATGACTCCTTATTTGACTGAATTGGTAAAATCACAGACACGTGACTCCTGGTTTGACTGAATTAGTGAAATCAGCAGAGTCACATGACTCCTTATTTGACTGAACTGGTGAAATCAGCAGTCACATGACTCCCTATTTGACTAAATTGGTAAAATCAGCAGTCACATGACTCCTTATTTGAATGAATTAGTGAAATCAGCAGAGTCACATGACTTCTTATTTGACTGAATTGGTGAAATCAGCAGTCACATGACTCCTTATTTGAATGAATTAGTGAAAACAGCAGAGTCAGGTGACTTCTTATTTGACTGAATTGGTGAAAACAGCAGTCACATGACTCCTTATTTGACTGAATTGGTAAAATCAGCAGTCACATGACTCCTGCTTTGACTGAATTGGTGAAATCAGCAGTCACATGACTCCTTATTTGAATGAATTAGTAAATTCAGCAGAGTCACATGACTTCTTATTTGACTAAATTGGTAAAATCAGCAGTCACATGACTCCTTATTTGACTGAATTGGTAAAATCAGCAGTCACATGACTCCTGCTTTGACTGAATTGGTGAAATCAGCAGTCACATGACTCCTTATTTGAATGAATTAGTAAATTCAGCAGAGTCACATGACTTCTTATTTGACTGAATTGGTGAAAACAGCAGTCACATGACTCCCTATTTGACTAAATTGGTAAAATCAGCAGTCACATGACTCCTTATTTGACTGAATTGGTCAAATCAGCAGTCACATGACTCCTTATTTGAATGAATTAATGAAATCAGCAGAGTCACATGACTCCTTATTGGACTGAATTGGTGAAATCAGCAGTCATACGACTCCTTATTTGAATGAATTAGTGAAATCAGCAGAGTCACATGACTTCCTATTTGACAGAATTGGTGAAAACAGCAGTCACATGACTTCTTATTTGACTGAATTAGTGAAATCAGCAGAGTCACATGACTCCCTATTTGACTAAATTGGTGAAACCAGCGGTCACATGACTTCTTATTTGACTGAATTAGTGAAATCAGCAGAGTCACATGACTTCTTATTTGACTGAATTAGTGAAAACAGCAGAGTCACGTGACTTCTTATTTGACTGAATTGGTCAAAACAGCAGTCACATGACTCCCTATTTGACTAAATTGGTAAAATCAGCAGTCACATGACTCCTGCTTTGACTGAATTGGTGAAATCAGCAGTCACATGACTCCTTATTTGAATGAATTAGTGAAATCAGCAGAGTCACATGACTTCTTATTTGACTGAATTGGTGAAAACAGCAGTCACATGACTCCTTATTTGACTGAATTGGTAAAATCAGCAGTCACATGACTCCTTATTGGACTGAATTGGTGAAATCAGCAGTCACACGACTCCTTATTTGAATGAATTAGTGAAATCAGCAGAGTCACATGACTTCTTATTTGACAGAATTGGTGAAAACAGCAGTCACATGACTCCCTCTTTGACTAAATTGGTGAAACCAGCGGTCACATGACTTCTTATTTGACTGAATTAGTGAAATCAGCAGTCACATGACTCCTGGTTTGACTGAATTAATGAAATCAGCAGTCACCTGACTCCTTTTTTGACTGAATTGTTGAAATCAGCAGAGTCCCATGACTCCTTATTTGACTGAATTGGTTTAGTCCTAAAAAAATGATATTAGGAGCTGAAAAATCGATATCATATTGGGCAGCCAAAAATCGGGATATATCGCTGAATCGATTTTTTTTCACACCCCTACTGATGATCAGCAGCTTCTGACCCGCTGACATACCATGATGCTCACTTTCCTCTTTGATTCACTTTTGTCAAACGCCGCGGACGCTCCGGTGTCCAGACGTGTCCAGATGTTCGGTCATTACTGTACGCGTGCCACAATAAGAACAAACACCTCTATTAGTGCGTCCACATCAACCTGGAGGGAATGTAGACTGAATAAATAACTTGTTAAACTGCTGAAATGTGGCTTACCTTTTATTCCCCCTCGCTCGCTCTCCACATAAGTGCGCCGTACTCAATTTCCAGCTTCAGTGAGAACGAAGAAAGATAGGGGGAGGGTAGAAAATTGGAAGTTTGGTTTAAAATGCAGACAGCCCCTGCGTTCTGCTCGGCGGCCTGTAAAATCTCCCCGTGACACACTTTGCATGGCAGAATAGGAGCTTGTAATAGAATTTCCCCCACCAAGGAGGTTAATTACCCCCCCCCACCTCCACCCTCCAGCTCCACCACAACCAACGCCACTGCTGAAAAATGAAACCAAATGAAGCCTCTGTGACAGCTGTCAGTCACAGCTGCTGCCGCTCCTTCGAGATTTAGTTTGAGGTTAGCGTCCGCCACAGACCTGATAGAAAGACTATCAGGTCTTTAGGGTCCCCGGGGGGGTGGGGGGTCCTGAGAAGGCGTCAACCAAAATGACTGATGTGACAGGAGTTAAAAAGAAGAGAAACCCGGTTGTCCATCAATGTCCACGAATGCAATAATGACCAACCTGCGATGGAAACTCAGAGAAGAAGAGAGAGAACTTCCCTTCCTGATGCCCAGCTCTGAACTCGGTTTTAATTTTGGTGTTGTACCGTCACAAATCCTGTTCCAGCGGGAAACCCCACTAGACTGCGTCATCCGTCAGATCATAGCCGTTACCGTTAGCGGTACAAAAGCATCAGGATGATGCCTGAAGCGCCCCGTCGGTTCTGTTGGCTGGGCGGGTCCCACAGAGGTGTCAATCACCCAGCTGTTCCTGAGACACACCCTCAGCTCAGCAACCGGTCCACGTTCGTTTCAGAAAAAAATAAAATCCTGCCGGTCGCTGGGACGGTTTTTAACGCTCGTATGTCTAAAGGAGTAGTTCGTATAACTGCAACAGAAAGACCTTGTTTCAGCTACAGGTCAGGTGACGTACCAAGGAGTCCAATTAAAGTTGTGGTGGGAGCCAACATCTACCAACTCATTGTCCCAGTGGTGGAGCACGGTGGAGGGAGCATCATGATTTGGCCCTGGGTGTTGTGCAGGCTCAGGGTCAGGTGACATTGTCAATATCTGTAGAAAGAAAATACTGAAATAGTTCCAGTGAAAAACTTAGTAAATTGTGAGGTATTTAGTACAACGTCGGTTTACCAACATCAAAGCGTCGTCTAAGCAGTGGAACACGGTGGAGGGAGCTTCATGATCTGGGCCCTGGGAAGCAGCGCTGCAAAATCCCTCCCGAGCGTTGAGCAGCTCTGACCCCGAGATGCTGAAAGAGCTCTTTGGAGTCAATCGACATGTTTTACGTCGATGTTTTACGTCGATCGTATTTCAGTTTCAACCGTCACAGATCTCCGGTAACGTTGTGGCGGTACGTATCAACGGTGGGGATTCTCCATGGAACACACAGACGAACCGTCGAGGTCGTTTGGTCGGCGGCGGACGTGTCGGCGTCCGTCTGGACGGGGGCGATGACGTCAGGCGGAGCCGCTCGGTCGGACAGATAGGCAGCGGCTGTGCGTAATTGTTTTGCTCAGCTGCTGAGGCTCATCCTGGCCTTTTACAGATAAGCTGGAGTAAATCTTCCTGGATGACTTGGGAGAACAGAGCAGAAGATGGAAACGGGGGAGAGCAAACAGCCCGGCCGGTATTTGAACTGGCCTTTTTAGATCAAACGGAGGGAAAAGAAAAGGAAATGTGAGTGGGAGTTATTCACCTTCCTCCACATGTGAGCAATGTCAGCGTCACGTTAGTGGCCGGTGAGACGTTCAGGGGCGTCAGGAATAAATAAAAAGAATCAGGGACACCGTTGTTCAGCTGAAATGTTTTATTGGTTTCAATGACAGAAATCTGAATAAAGTGACAGGAAATATTGGGGTAAAAAAAAGAATTATGTTAAATACATTCTGACACAGTGAAATAGAAAGTCTCAGGTAAATAGACACATTAAAGACCTAAAAATAAAGATATCTAGTATGTTTCTGCCTCCAGTCTGACATGGCTGACCCGTGACAGATGGAGTTTATCTTCACAAATACCAGGATGTTTGTCTAATCCTGGTTTCAGCAGAGAGCTAAGATACGTGAGAAGAGTCAGAATCCAGATGTGAAACCCTGCATCAGAGACTATTCACCAGAACATTCTTATTACCTGACATGGTACTGGGAGTCAAAACCAGTTTATGATCTTAGTTTGACTGATGTTTGAAATCAGCAGTCACATGACTCCTTATTTGACTGAATTGGTGAAATCAGCAGTCACCATCCAACCATCCATCCATCCATCCATCCATCCATTAACTCCCGCTTGATCCGAAGTCGGGTCGCGGGGGCAGCAGCTTTAGCTGAGAGGCCCAGACCTCCCTCCCCCCGGTCGCCTCCACCAGCTCCTTCCCCGTGGTCTTCTCCCAGTTGGACATGCCCGAAACTCCTCTCCAGGGAGGCGTCCGGGGGGCATCCTAACCAGATGAACCACCTCAACTGGCTCCTCTCGATGTGGAGGAGCAGCGGCTCTACTCTGAGTCTCTCCTGATGACTGAACTTCTCCTCCTATCTCTAAGGGAGAGTCCAGCCACCCTGCGGAGAAAACTCATTTCCGCCACTTGTATCCGCGATCTCATTCTTTCGGTCACTACCCACAGTTCATGACCATAGGTGAGGGTTGGAACAAAGATCGACCGGTAAACATAGAGCCTTGCCTTTTGGCTCAGCTCTCTCTTCACCACAACGGATCGGTACAGAGTCACCACCACAGCAGACGCTGCACCAATCCGTCTGTCGATCTCTCGTTCCTTTCTCCCATCACTCGTGAACAAGACCCCGAGATACTTAAACTCCTCCACTTGAGGCAGAACCTCACTCCCGACCCGGAGGAGGCATTCTACCCTTTTCCGACTGAGGACCATGGTCTCAGATTTGGAGGTGCTGGTTCTCATCCCTGCTGTGAACCGCTCCAGCGAGAGCTGCAGATCCCCACTCGATGGTGCCAACAGGACCACGTCATCTGCAAACAGCAGAGACGAGATCCCGACACCACCGAACCGGAACCCTTCCGCTCCTTGGCTGCGCCTAGAAATTCTGTCCATAAACGTTATGAACAGAACCGGTGATAAAGGGCAGCCCTGGCAGAGACCAACTCCCACCGAAAACGAATCCGACTTACAACCGGCAATGCGGACCAAGCTCCCACTCCATCTGTACAGGGACTGGACGGCCCGTAACAACGGGCCCAGCACCCCATACTCCTGGAGTACCCCCCACAGGACCCCCCGAGGGACACGGTCAAATGCCTTCTCCAAGTCCACAAAACACATGTGGACTGGTTGGGCAAATTCCCATGTTCCCTCCAGGACCCCAGTGAGGGTATAGAGCTGGTCCAGTGTTCCACGACCAGGATGGAACCCACATTGTTCCTCCTGAATCTGGGATTCGACAATCGATCAAACTCTCTTCTCCAGCACCCCTGCATAGACCTGACCAGGGAGGCTGAGGAGTGTGATTCCCCTGTAATTGGAACACCCTCCGGTCCCCCTTCTTAAAAAGGGGAACCACCACCCCGGTCTGAAAATCCAGAGGTACTGCCCCCGATTTCCATGCGATGTTGCAGAGACGTGTCGACCAAGACAGTCCTACAACATCCAGAGCCTTCAGGAAATCAAGGCGGATCTCGTCCACCCCCGGAGCCCGGCCACTGTGCAGCTTCTTAACTACTTCAGCGACCTCAGCTCCAGTAATGGACGAGTCCACCCCCAAGGCCACAGGCTCAGCATCCTCCACGGATGACATGTTGGTGGGATTGAGAAGGTCGACGTCTCCGGTCGAGGTCAGCAGCACCCCACCCCCACTATACACAGTGTTGGTGAAGCACTGCTTTCCCCACCTGAGCCGTCTGACGGTTTGCCAGAATCTCCGAGGAGCCGATCGAAAGTCTTTTTCCATGGCCTCGCCGAACTCCTCCCACACCCGAGTTTTTGCTTCAGAGACCACCAAAGCCGCCGCCCGCTTGGCCTGCCGATACCTGTCTGCTGATTCCAGAGTCCCACAAGCTAACCAAGCCCGGTAGGACTCCTTCTTCAGTCTGATGGCCTCTCTCACCCGAGGTGTCCACCAGGCATGGACTGGCCATCGGGCGTACCGGGCAATGCCCGGTGGGCCGACGCACATCTGTGGGCCGGCCCAGGTCTGTCATAAAAAAAAAAAAAAAGTATATAGTTTTTATTGACCGCGACGGTAACGGACTGGTAGTCGGCTCATAAAAATCTCCGAGGGGGGGAGGGGACGACGACGACACACACTCAACAAACTCAAGAAAGAGACACTGACAGCTAATCAGACAAGCGCTACCGTGCTGCGCTGATGTGAAGGCAGTATGAACGTTATTTTCTGCTGAAGGGAGGGGGTGGAGGCGTGCCTTGTGAAGCCACGAAGTGGCCCATTGGTTGATTTTCTTGACGGACATTGGGCTAGTCCAATGAAATTTCTCAGCTCTCGTTGGCCCGCTCCTCCCATCCCTCCTGACCAAATTTTGCCGTTTGGCCTGACCGGAGAGTGTGGTGGCTCGTGGATGAGTATGGAAATGGAGAAAAAAGCACAAAAGCGAAAGGGAGGAGCAGAAAAGCTCAGAGAACGGAGACAAAAAAAATTAAAAGTGGATGCAGCAAAATGTGCCAAAATCATGGAAATGTTTTGAACCACAAGCTCGGGGGCGGGGGCCGCGGGGCCGTCGGCCGCGGGGCCGTCGAGTGAACAGGTGGTTGTTGGAGAAGGAGGAGGAGGAGGAGAGGGAGAAGGAGGAGAAGGAGGAGGATGAGGAGGAGGAGAGAGATGAGACCCAGCAGCAGGGCGAGATTGAGGTCAGAATAGCTATTTGGAGGTGATCACCTGTGTGTGTGTGTGTGTGTGTGCACTTTATTTTAACTTTTGAAACTTCACTATGTGCACATAGTATACAACATGCAGCATGTGCTTCCGCATATCGTATAAATAACCGGCATTTTTGATCCCCGGTGTATGGTGGGCCGCCAGGGATCAAAAAATGCCCGGGCCATTTTTTGGTCCCAGTCCAGCCCTGGTGTCCACCACCGAGTTCGAGGATTGCCACGACGACAGGCACCGATGACCTTACGGCCACAGCTCCGATCAGCCGCCTCAGCAATGGAGGCGCGGAATATGGCCCATTCGGACTCAATGTCCCCCGCCTCCCCCGGGATGTGATTGAAGCTCTGTCGGAGGTGTGAGTTGAAGATCTTTCTGACATGTTCCTCTGCCAGACGTTCCCAGCAAACCCTCACTACACGTTTGGGCCTACCAGGTCTGACCGGCATTCTCCCGCCATCTGATCCAACCCACCACCAGGTAGTGATCAGTTGACAGCTCAGCTCCTCTCTTTACCCGAGTGTCCAAAACATACGGCCGAATATCAGATGACACGACTATAAAGTCGATCATCGATCTGCAGCCAAGAGTGTCCTGATGCTACATGCATTTATGGACACTCTTATGCTTGAACATGGTGTTTGTTATGGACAAACTGTGACGAGCACAGAAGTCCAACAACAAAACACCACTCTGGTTCAGATCAGAGAGGCCGTTCCTCCCAAACACGCCCCTCCAGGTACCACTGTCGTCGCCAACGTGAGCGTTAAAGTCCCCCAGCGGAATAAAGGAGTCCCCATTAGGGGCGCTTTCCAGCACCCCCGCCAAGGACCCCAAGAAGGCTGGGTACTCTGAACTGTCATTCGGCCCATAAGCGCAAATGACAGTCAGAGCCCGTTCCCCGACCCGAAGGCGCAGGGAAGCTACCCTCTCATCCACTGGGGAAAACCCCAACGTACAGACTCCAAGCTGGGGGGCTATAAGCAAGCCCACACCAGCCCGTCGCCTCTCACCCTGGGCAGAGTCCAGAATCTGCAGAGTCACATGACTCCTTATTTGACTGAATTTGGTGAAATCAGCAGAGTCACATGACTCCTGGTTTGAATGAATTGGTGAAATCTGCAGAGTCACATGACTCCTTATTTGACTGAATTGGTGAAATCAGCAGAGTCACATGACTCCTTATTTGACTGAAGTGGTGAAATCAGCACAATCACATGTCTCCTAGTTTGACTGAATTGGTGAAATCAGCAGTCACACGACTCCTTATTTGACTGAAGTGGTGAAATCAGCAGTCACATGACCCCTAGTTTGACTGAAGTGGTGAAATCAGCAGTCACATGACTCCTTATTTGACTGAAGTGGTGAAATCAGCAGTCACATGACTCCTTATTTGACTGAAGTGGTGAAATCAGCAGTCACATGACTCCTTATTTGACTGAAGTGGTGAACTCAGCAGTCACATGACTCCTTATTTGACTGAAGTGGTGAAATCAGCACAATCACATGTCTCCTAGTTTGACTGAATTGGTGAAATCAGCAGTCACACGACTCCTTATTTGACTGAAGTGGTGAAATCAGCAGTCACATGACCGCTAGTTTGACTGAAGTGGTGAAATCAGCAGTCACATGACTCCTTATTTGACTGAAGTGGTGAACTCAGCAGTCACATGACTCCTTATTTGACTGAAGTGGTGAAATCAGCAGTCACATGACTCCTCATTTGACTGAATTGGTGAAATCAGCAGTCACATGACTCCTGGTTTGACTGAATTGGTGAAATCAGCAGTCACATGACTCCTGGTTTGACTGAATTGGTGAAATCAGCAGTCTTGGTGATCTTACCAGTGAACACAGATGTGATGCAGCTCTCAGAAACAGAGGTCTTCCAACCTAATATTAGTTCAGAGATTCATAGGAAACATCAGTCTGCAGCGTTTCTCAATTTAGACGGTAAATGTTTGAGTTTGGAAAGAAAAAATGCAAAAACTGATTTTTTTTTTTAACAGCCTAGTATATATTTTTTTTTTACTTTCTGCAAAAACCAAACAGTAAACAGTCAACCTGGACGTCTGGGTGTACCTGTGTGCAGCTACCATCCGCTGAAGCTCATCAACCACATCCAAACATCCTGGCGGCCAGTCACATCCTTCGAGAGTCTGTAGGCGGGGTTAACACGCTGACATCAGGTCTGCAACGTTGTTGATTTGTTGCTCATCACTTTATTGAATAAGAGTCTCTAGAGGCGTCTGAATACTTAAACGGAGCAGTGAAGTCGCTGAGCTGTCCACGCCGTTGGTTTCCGTCTGAACACGTCACCTTGTTCGTCGCTCTGATTGGTTGCAGTGCTGACCAACTGCGTGCAGCGACAGTTTGATGGACGGGGAGGCCCAAAGGATCGCTTTCAGACCCTACATCTGTCCAGATGTGGCTCTGATCTATCAGTAATAGAAAAAAAGACTGATTTGATTTGGAACAGATGAGCTGTGCTCCCAATGCATTTGTGTTTTTATTTCTATTTTTTTACAACTGTCTATATATATATGGGGAGTTTGTGGCAAGACTGACAAAACACCCTTTTTTATGTATGCATTTTTGATCCTGCGGCAGATGTGAGCTTTCCTGTGCATGCGTGAGGGTGAACGCGTCCTTCAGCCCTCTGACGGTCTGATCTAACACCGCTCAGCTCCACGGACAGTTCATCAAAGGGTTAGGGTTAGGGGGTTGGGGTAAGGGTTAGGGGGTTGGAGTTAGGGTTAGGCGGTTAGGGTTAAGATTAGGGGTTAGGGTTAGGGGATTAGGGTTAGGGGGTTGGGGTTAGGGTTAGGGTTAGGGGGTTAGGGATAGGGGGTTAGGTTAGGGTTAGGGGGGTTAGGGTTAGGGTTAGGGGTTAGGGTTTAGGGGTTAGAGTTAGGGTTTTAGGCTTAGGGTTAGGGGTTAGGGTTATGGTCAGGGTTAGGGGGTTAGGGTTCGGGTTAGGGGTTAGGGTTGGGGGTTTAGAGTTAGGGTTTGGGGGTTTTGGTTGGTTGGGGTTCGGGTTAGGGGTTCGGGTTAGGGGTTTCGGGGTTGGGGTTTGGGCGTTAGGGTTAGGGTTGGGGGTTTAGGGTTCGGGGGGTTTGGGGTTGGGGTTCGGGGTTCGGGGTTCGGGTTTTCGGGTTTGGGGGTCTGGGTTCGGGTTTGGGGGTTGGGGTTGGGGGTTGGGGGTTCTGGGGTTGGGGTTGGGGTTGGGGGTTCGGGTTCGGGTTTTTTGGGGTTGGGGTTAGGGTTGGGGTTGGGGGGGGTTGGGTTGGGGTTGGGGGTTGGGGGTTTAGGGGGTTGGGGGTTGGGGGTTAGGGGGTTAGGGTTATTGGGGTTGGGGTTCGGGGTTCGGGGTTAGGGTTAGGGTTAGGGGGTTGGGGTTAGGGGGTTAGGGTTAGGGTCAGGGGTTTAGGGGTTAGGGTTAGGGTTAGGGTTAACCCATTAGGGTTTATAAATGGATAAATCCTCAACAGCAGGATGCCTGAGCTCCGACCCTGCAGCACAGAGACTTTAAAATCCTTTTCTGGCGTCTGCTTTAAAGGCCGCCTCACCATCACAGGTCCTGGGTAAAACTCTGCTGGCGTGCATTCCTAAAGCAGAGCTACAGTTAGAGGGCTAACAAAGTCATTAATGGATCCTCAATATGTCTGGTAAATTAAGACCAGAGGACAAGGACGACAACAGCATAAAGAGTCCTCTTTGTCTTTATAAAGCATTCATTGATGAAGCAACTGTCCCTCACAGTGCTGCTCAAGTCCAACTGATGGCTCATTATCCTGCACTGAAAAATCGCTGCCACCCTGAACAGAATTTCAATTATGCACTTCTTAAAACACTCAGATTAAAGATGTAACAAAAGGCCATTTAGTGCAATCAGGCCAGCTGATTATCTTTTCATATACTGGATAAAAACGGTACATCTAAATGCACTGAATCCTCTTTTCCACGACTCTAGCTGGTCCTTTTGTGTTCTGGTTCACCTTTTAAATTTTTTTATGCTTTCCTTTCAAAGTAATGAGTTGAAATAATGGAGGGAGAATCATTAAAGTTACTTGAATTAACAAAGAGCCTTGGTCTGACTGGTGAGATCTTCATTCTTTGTTGCAGTTTCAGGGGTTTAGAGTTGGTTCTGTCAACTCTGAGTTTCTTAACTCGGGGTTTGTTGACTCTGAGTTGGACCTCTGTAAAGTCAAAAAATGCATCCTGAGCCTAACGGCTCTGAAGCCTTGACTTTTTCCCTCTAAACCTGCTGTCTTTTAGGTCACAGGATTGTTGTCTTTATCAAGTTTGTGTCTAGCCAGATCACAAGACTTCAAGGTTATGGGTTGCTGTAATTTTCCATCTGATGCAGAATAATATGAGATGAACTGCCCGCCTTTAATCTTGGCATTCTTTTGAAGAATCCTGATGGTGTGAAGAGCTCTGTGATTTTGACTGCAGCCTTGGAGAATAAACCTCCGTTTGCACCTCCGTCGTTGTCAGTGCCTTGCTTAACAGCTGAATAGATTGCCTCACCAGTGCATAGAAATTAATAACTCTTACGGCTAAGAAGATTCCAAATTCTTGGCATTACAACCTCCTTCCTGAAACTGACCCCAGACCAGGACTTTAACTGCTGCTTGGCTGCAGGGATGGACTATCACGTGGGGATGAGCAGCTACATGTCAATCAAAATCAAGGGGTTGTCTACATGTTAGCTGGTGTTAGCCTTTGTTAGCTGGTGATATAACGGTGGGTGGAGTCACCATGACAGTTAGGGTTAGGTCTGTTTGTCTCTGATGATTCAATTCAATTCAACTCAACTCAATTCTACTCAAGTCAACTCATCTCAGTTCAATTCAATTCAATTCAATTCATCCATCCATCCATTTTCTATACCCGTTTCATCCTTGAAGGGTCACGGGGATCTGCTTTCCCAGTCATCTATGGGCGAACGGCAGAGGGTACACCCTGGACAGGTCGCCAGTCCATCGCAGCAATTCAATTCAATTTAATTCAATTCAACTCAACTCAATTTAATTCAACTCATTTCTATTCAATTCATTTCAACTCAACTCAATTCAACTCAGTTCAATTCAATTCAATTCAATTCAATTCAACTCAACTCAACTCAACTCAGTTCAATTCAATTCAATTCAATTCAACTCAACTCAACTCAATTCTACTCAAGTCAATTCAATTCAATTTAATTCAACTCAACTAAACTCAGTTCAGTTCAACTGAATTAAATTCAACTCAATTCAGTTTAGTTCAGTTCAGTTCAATTCATTTAATTTCCATTCAATTCAATTCAATTCAACTCAACTTAGTTCAGTTCAGTTGAATTGAATTCAATTAAACTCAATTCAGTTCAGTTCAGTTCAATTTAGTTAAATTCATTTAATTTCATTTCATTTAATCTCGAATCAACTCATTTCATTTCAATTCAACTCAACTCAGTTTAAATCATTTCTGTTCAGTTCAGTTCAATTCAATTCATTTAATTTCAATTCAATTCAACGCAACTCGACTCAACTCAGTTCATTTTATTTCAAGTGAATTCAATTCAATTCAACTCAATTCAGTTCATTTCAGTTCATTTCATTCCATCTCAACTCAACTCATTCCATTTCATTTCATTTCAATTCAACTCCACTAAACTCAACTCAATTCATTTTATTTCTTTTCTTTTCATTTCATTTCATTTCATTTCATTTCATTTCATTTCATTTCATTTCATTTCAACTCAACTCAACTCAACTCAACTCAACTCAACTCAACTCATTTCATTTCATTTCATTTCATTTCATTTCATTTCATTTCATTTCATTTCAATTCAATTCAATTCAACTGAATTCAATTCAATTGAATTCAATTTTATTTGTATAGCGTCTGTTAGAATGACAATTAACTCTAGGCGCTTTACAGAGATCAAGATCATGACCCCTGAGCAAATATCATTACGTAGAATTATAATATTAAATCTTGATCAAAGAAAATGGCAGGTAAAAAACTCCCACAGTGGAAGAAGGAAAAAAAACTTTTAAGCCAAACAGTGTCAAAGAAAAACTCCACTTTGAGAGGAAGAAACCTTGACCAGGACCTGGCTCATATGGAGGGACCTTCCTGATGAAGACCAGCTGGGTAAAGAAAGAAAAAGAGAGGAGAGACAGGACAGAGAGAGGATGGAGGACAGAGAGAGGACGGAGGACAGAAAGAGGATGGAGGACAGAGAGAGGATGGAGGACAGAGAGGTTGGAGGACAGAGAGAGGATGGAGGACAGAGAATACGGAGGACAGAGAGATAACATAGAGGAGGTGGAGGACAGAGAGAGGATGGAGGACAGAGAGAGGACGATGACCATAAAGTTACTAGTACAGAAAGATTATTAAATTCGAGATATGATTATACATAGAGATGATTGGAGGACATATATCGTATTTAGAGACATATCTAATATATTCTTCCCGTATATATTATTTAATACAGAGAAATTGATTATATATAGAGTATTATTACCATATATTCTTTATTACAGATATATTATTTAGATTATTTTTATTTATTAGTACAGATTGAATATTATTACATATATCTTATGTATTACTATAGAGGATTGATACAGAGAGAAGATGATACCATAGAGTATGGAGACATGAATATGTAGGACATATAGAGGATTTATTTACAGATATTATTTATTACATAGAGATTATTTATTAATATAAGATATTTGAAAAAGATATATATTTATAATATTATTATAAATTACATATAAATATTTTTACATGTATATTATTTATTACCTATATATTATGTATTCTACATATATATATTTAGTACAATATATTATTTGATACATATATATTATTTCTTACATATATAATATTTATTACAGATACATTATTTATTACATATAAATGTATTACCTAATATATTATTTATTACATTATTTATTACTATATATTATTTAAAAAAAGATAATATTTAAAAATATATATTATTGATTACATATATTTTTTATAAATATTAATTAAATATTTTGATGAAATATATTATTTAGTACCTATATATTATTATATTACAACATAATTAATATTTCTACTGGATATAATATTTATTACAAATTTTTATACATATATATGTAATTGTATTACGTGGGGGATATAGGGCTAAATTAAGAGTATTTACCTATATTATTTATTAACTATATATATTATAACATATATTATAATTACATTATAATATTTATACATGATAGATTATGTATACTATATATTAATTTATTTATTAAGATTATTTTTATACATAGATATTATTTATTAAACAGATATATCATTTTTTAATATAATATTATTATTACCTTATAATATTTATTACATATATTATTATTACAGAAAGTATTTATACATATAGATAATTACAACATATAGTAATTTATTACCTATCTCTATTTACGACATATATTATTTATTATTTATTCTTATTTATTAAATATATATTTATAACAATAATTATTATTAACATGACATGTTTTATTACATATATTACATTATTAAATATAATATTATTTTATTACCTATTATACATATATATTATTTATTACATATATATTTATTACATATATTTATTTCTTACTCTATATGTATTTATTACATAGATATATTTTAAAATATAATTAAAATGAATATTTAGATATAATATTTATTACATAATTATTATTACATATATTTTTTATTAAATAAGTATGTGTACATATATATTATTATTACAATTAATAGTTATTTAAAAAATATAATATTATTTATTACATATATATATTTATTACATATATATTTTTATTACATAATTATTATACATATATATTATTTATTACTATATATTATTTTACATTTATATTTATAACATATTATTATTATGACATATAATTTACTTATTATATATATATTATATATATTTATTACATTATAGTATTTATTACATTATATTATTTATTATATATAATAATATTATTATTACATATATATTACTTATTACAGATATATTATTTTTAAAGATATTATTACATAATTATATATATAGATATTATTTATTACAATAAATATTATTTTTTAATATATATATTTTATACATTATATTATTTATATTATTATATTTTTTATTAATATATATTTATTATATATACATATTATTTATTATTATTATTACAATATATATTATTTATATTATATTATATTATTTATTACAAAATAATATTTATTACATTAATTATTATTTATAACATATATATATTTATTAACATATAATATTTTTATAACATCTTATTTATTAAAATTATTAATTACATATTTATTATTACATAGATATTATATTACATATATAGTATTTATTACAGATATTATTTATACATATATTTATTAAGTATACATATTATTTATTACATATATTATTATTACATATAGAATTATATAGATTATTATTACAATATTTTTTATTATATTATTTATTACATATATTATGTATAAATATTTTATATATATATATTATATTATTATTACATTATATATTATTTATTACATATATATATTTATTACACATTATTATTTTATAATATATATTACATATTATTATTTATTTATATTATTATTATTATATATTATATTATATATTATTTATTACATATATTATTTATTAAATATATGACATTTATATATTATTTATTACATATATATATTTATTACATATATATTATTTTTACATATATATTATATATTATATTTATATATTATTTATTACCTATATATTTATTACATATATTAATTATTTATTACATATTATATTATATATTATTTATATATTATTTATTATTATTATTTACATACATATATTTATTAGATATTTATTACATATACATTATTTTTACATATTATATTATTATTTATTACATATATATTATTTATATATATATTATTATTATTACATATATATATTATTTATTACATATATTAATATTTATACATATATATTAATTTATTACATATTTATTATATATATTATATATATTTTATACATATATTATTTATTACATATATATTATTTTACTATATTATTTATTACAATATTATATTATTTATTACGATTATTACATATATATATATATTATTTATTACATATATATATTATTACATATATTATTATATTACATTATATATTTTATTACATATATATTATTTATTACATATATATTATTTATTAATTATTTATTTATTAATATATATATTTATTACATATATTATTTATTACAATATTATTATTATTATATATATTATATTTATTACATATATATTATTATTACATATATTATTTATTACATTATTATTATTATATATATTACTATTATTACATATATTATTTTACATTATATATTATTATATTACATATATTATTTATTACATATATTATTTATTACATATATTATTTATTACATAGTATTATTATTACATATATATTTATTACATTTATTATACATATATTATTTATACATATATATATTTATTATATTATTTATTACATATATTATTATTACATTATTATTACATTATATTATTACTATATAATATTACATATATTATATTTATACATATATATTTATTATATATATTATTTATTACATATATATTATTTATTACATATTATATATATATTATTTACATATATATTATTTATTACTATTATATTACATATATATTACTTATTACATTATATACTATTATTACTATATTATTATATACTTATATATATTATTTATTACATATATATATTATTACAGATATATATTATTTATTACATATTAATTTATTATTTATTATTATATATATATACTTATTACATATATATTATTATATTACTATTATTATATTATTTATTACTTATTATATATATATTTATTACATATTTATTATTATATTACATATATTATTTATTACATATATTATTTATTACATATATTATTACATTATTACATATATTATTTATTACATATATATTATTTATTACATATATTATTATTACATTATATTACTTATATTATATATTATTTATTACATATTATATTAATATATTATTTACATATTATTACATTATATTATTATATATTATTTATATAATTATTATTACATATACAGATATATTATTTATTACTATTATTATTTTATACATATATATTATTTATTACATATATTATTATTACATATTATTATTACATATATATTACATATTATTATATATATATTATTACATACATATTATTTATATACATATATATATATTACATATTATTTATTATATATATTATATTATATTATTACATTATTACATATATATTATTTATTACATATATATTATTATATTACATATATTTATTTATTAATATTATTTATATATTTATTACATATATATTATTTATTACATATATATATTATTACAATATATATTATATTATTACATATTATTATATATATTTATTACATATATATTTATTACATTATATTATTACATATTTATTACATTTATTTATTTATTACAATATATATTACTTATTACATATATATTATTTATTACATATATATTATTTATTACATATATATTATTTATTACATATATATTATATTATTATTATACATATATTATTATTACATATATTATTATTTATTACATATATATATTATATTATTTATTACATATATTATTATTACATATATATTATATTATTACATATAAATATATTAAATATACATATTTATTACTTTATTTTACTTTATATATTATTTATTATATATATATACATATATATATATATTATTATTACATTATATTATTTATACATATATTTATTTATTACATTATCTATATTATTTATTACATAATATTATTTATTACATATATTATTTATTACATATATTATTTTATAAGATATTATTTTTAATATATTATTATTTATATATATTATTACATATATATATTACTATATATTATTTATTATTATATTATATTTATTATTATTTATTATTATTACATATATTTATTACATATATTATTATTATTACATATATTATTTATTACATATATTATTATTACATATATATTATTTATTACATATATATTATTTACTTACTTTATTACATATATTATTATTTATATATATTATATATATTTATTATATTATTTTTATATATTATTTATTACATATATTATTTATTACTATTATTATATATATTATTATTATTTATTACTATATATATATATTTTACATATATTATTTATTTATTATTTATAATATATTTATTATTATTTATTACATATATATTATTTNGGACAGAGAGGGATGAGGAAGGAGGACAGAGAGAGGATGGAGGACAGATGACAGAACGGATGGAGGAAAGAGAGAGGATGGAGGAAAAGAGAGGATGGAGGACAGGATGGAGGAAGAGGAGGAGGCAGGGCGGATGGAGGACAGAGAGGATGGAGGAAGAGAGAGGAGAGGACAGAGAGGATGGAGGACGAGGAGAGAGAGGTTGGAGGAAAGAGAGGATGGAGGACAAGGAGAGGAGGAGAGGACGGAGGAGATGGAGGACAGAAAGGATGGGGGACAGACAGAGAGGATGGAGGAAAGAGAGAGGATGGAGGACAGAGAGAGGAGGAAGGACAGAGAGAAGATGGAAAAAGATGAGGAGATGACAGAAAGGAGGAGGAAAAAAGAGAGAGGATGGAGGACAGGAGAGGATGGAGGACAGAGAGAGGATGGAAGAAGAGAAGAGGAGGAGGAGGAGAGAGGAAAGGACAGAGAGATGGAGAGAGGAGGATGGAGGAAAGAGAGGATGGAGGACAGAGAGAGGAGGGAGAGAGAGAGGAGAGGACAGAGAGGACGAGGAGATGGAAGAGAGAGAGGATGGAGGATGAGGAGAGAGAGGGAGGAGGAGAGGGAGGACAGATGGAGGAAGACAGGGAGAGGGTGGAGGAGAGAGGATGGAGGACAGAGAGAGGATGATGGGGACAGAGAGAGGATGGAGGACAGAGAGGATGGAGGACAGGGAGAGGATGGAGGAAGGAGAGAGGATGGAGGACAGAGAAGATCGAGGACAGAAAGAAGATGGAGGACAGAGAGGATGGAGGAAAGAGAGAGGATGGAGGACAGAGAGAGGATTGAGAACAGAGAGAGGATGGTGGACAGAGAGAGGATGAAGGACAGAGAGAAGATGGAGGAAAGAGAGGATGGATGACAGAAAGGGTGGAGGACAGAGAGGATGGACGACAGAGAGGATGGAGGACAGAGCGAGGATGGAGGAAGAGAGGAGGAGGACAGGAGAGGATGGAAAGAGAGATGGAGGACAGGGAGAGGAGGAGGAAGAGAGGATGGAGGAACAGCGGATGAAGGACAGATAGGAGGAGGACAGAGAGAGGATGGAGGACAGAGAGGATGGACGACAAGGAGAGGGATGGAGGAGAGGAGGAGAGGAAGAGAGGATGGGACAGAGAGAGGATGGAGGACAGAGAGGATGGAGGAAAGAGAGGATGGAAGACAAGGAGAGGATGGAGGACCGAGAGGAGATGGAGGACAGAGAGAAGATGGAGGACAGAGAGAAGATGGAGGACAGAAAGGATGGAGGACAGAGAGGATGGAGGAAAGAGAGAGGATGGAGGACAGAGAGAGGATTAAGGACAGTGAGAAGATGGAGGAAAGAGAGGATGGATGACAGAAAGGATGGAGGAAAGAGAGAGGATGGAGGACAGAGAGAGGATGGAGGACAGAGAGAGGATGGAGGAAGGAGAGAGGATGGAGGACAGAGAAGATGGAGGACAGAGAGAGGATGGAGGACAGAGAGGATGGAGGACAGAGAGAGGATAGAGGACAGAGAGAGGATGGAGGAAAGAGAGAGGATGGAGAACAGAGAGGATGAAGGACAGAGAGGATGGAGAAAAGAGAGAGAATGGAGGACAGAGAGAGGATGGAGGACAGAGAGGATGGAGGACAGAGAGGATGAAGGACAGAGAGAGGATGGAGGACAGAGAGGTTGGAGGAAAGAGAGAATATGGAGGACAGAGAGAAGATGGAGGACAGAAAGGATGGAGGACAGAGAGGACGGAGGACAGAGAGGATGGAGGAAAGAGAGAAGATGGAGGAAAGAGAGGATGGATGACAGAAAGGATGGAGGAAAGAGAGAGGATGGAGGACAGAGAGAGGAAGGAGGACAGAGAGGATGGAGGACAGAGAGAGGATGGAGGAAGGAGAGAGGATGGAGGACAGAGAAGATGGAGGACAGAGAGGATGGAGAGGATGGAGGACAGGGAGATAGAGGAGAGAGAGGATGGAGGAAAGAGAGGATGGAGGACAGAGAGGATGGAGAAAAGAGAGAGGATGGAGGACAGAGAGAGGATGGAGGACAGAGAAGATGGAGGACAGAGAGAGGATGGAGGAAGGAGAGAGGATGGAGGACAGAGAGAAGATGGAGGACAGAGAGGATGGCGGACAGAGAGGATGGAGGAAAGAGAGAGGATGGAGGACAGAGAGAGGATGGAGGACAGAGAGAGGGTGGAGGACAAAGAGAGGATGGAGGACAGAGAGGATGGAGGACAGAGAGGATGGAGGATAGAGAGAGGATGGAGGACAGAGAGAGGATGGAGGACATAGAAGATGGAGGACAGAGAGGATGGAGGACAGAGAGGATGGAGGACAGGGAGGATGGAGGACAGGGAGAGGATGGAGGACAGAGAGGATGGAGGACAGGGAGGAAGAGGACAGGGAGAGGATGGAGGACAGAGAGAGGATGGAGGACAGGGAGAGGATGGAGGACATAGAAGATGGAGGACAGAGAGGATGGAGGACAGAGAGAGGAGGAAGGTCCAACCAGCAGTCCAGACCTCAACTCCCCTCCAGAGATCAGAGTCTGATCTCTGGAGGGATCAGACTGGACTGATGATGGAGACCAGAGACACCAACACAACCACAAGACTGGTTGGAGACTGGGAGACATCCCACAGCAGTGAGACCAGACTGGAGACCAGCAGGAGGAGGAGGAGGAGCCAGGCTGGTGACCAGCATGAGGAGGAGCCAGACTGGAGACCAGCAGCAAGAGGAGGTGCCAGGCTGGTGACCAGCAGGAGGAGGAGGAGCCAGACTGGAGACCAGCAGGAGGAGAAGGAGGAGCCAACTTGAGACCAGCAGGGGGAGGAGCCAAGCTGGTGACCAGCATGAGGAGGAGCCAGACTGGAGAACAGCAGCAAGAGGAGGAGCCAGGCTGTTGACCAGCAGGAGGAGGAGGAGCCAGGCTGGTGACCAGCAGGAGGAGGAGGAGCCAGACTGGAGACCAGCAGGAGGAGGAGGAGCCAGGCTGTTGTAGCTGTGGACGGTTCTTCCACACGTTGTCAAAGGTCAACGGAGGCCGACTCACCTGGAAATGCCGTCGCTGCTCCAGACGTCGCGGCTCCAGACGTCACGGCTCCAGACGTCGCTGCTCCAGACGTCGCTGCTCCAGTCGTCACGGCTCCAGACGTCGCCGCTCCAGACGTCGCCGCTCCAGACGTCACTGCTCCAGACGTCGCGGCTCCAGACGTCGCTGCTCCAGTCGTCACGGCTCCAGACATCGCCGCTCCAGACGTCGCCGCTCCAGACGTCGGGGCTCCAGCTGCGCCGCTCCAGACGTCGCCGCTCCAGACGTCGGGGCTCCAGCTGCGCCGCTCCAGACGTCGCCGCTCCAGACGTCGCCGCTCCAGACGCTCCAGCCGTCGCTCCAGACGTTGCCGCTCCAGACGTCGGGGCCAGCTGCGCCAGCTCCAGACGTGCGCCAGACGTCGGGCTCCAGCTGCGCCGCTCCAGACGTCCGGTCCAGACGTCGGGGTCCAGACGTCGTCTCCTTGACGTCTCCGCTCCAGACGTCGCCGCTCCTCCGCAGATCCAGACGTCGGGGCTCCAGACGTCACGGCTCCAGACGTCGCGGCTCAGACGTCACGGCTCCAGACGTCGCCGCTCCAGAGTCGCCGCTCCACGTCGCCGCTCCAGACGTCGCCGCTCCAGACGTCGCCGCTCCAGACGTCAGACCGCCCCGCCCGCGTCGGGGCTCAGCTGCGCGCTCCAGACGTCACGCTCAGACGTCGGGGCTCCAGCTGCGCGCTTAGACGTCGCGCTCGAGACGTCGGGGCTCCAGCTGGCCGCTCCAGACCGTTCCACCGTGCTCCAGAGTCGGCTCCTGACGTCTCCGCTCCCAGACTCGCCGCTCCGAGTCGCCGGCTCCGACGTCGGGGCTCCAGACGTCATGCTCCAGACGTCGCTGCTCCAGACGTCGCCGCTCCAGACGTCGCTGCTCAGAGTCACTGCTCCAGCCATCGCGGCTCCAGCCATCGCCGCTCCAGACGTCACTGCTCCAGACGTCACTGCTCCAGACGTCGCGGCTCCAGACGTCACTGCTCCAGACGTCAGGGCTCCATCGGGCTCCAGCCATCGCCGCTCCACTGCTCCAGACGTCACTGCTCCAGAGTCGCGGCTCCAGACGTACTGCTCCACTGCTCCCTCACGCTCCAGAGTCAGGGCTCCAGCCATCCAGCGCTCAGGGCTCCGCTCCAGACGTCGCCGCTCCAGACGTCACTGCTCCAGACTCGCTTCCAGACGTCAGGGCTCCAGACGTCCGCGGCTCCAGACGTCACTGCTCCAGACTGTCGTGGCTCAGACGTCACTGCTCCAGACGTGCTCCACTGCTCCAGACGTCATGCTCCAGACGTCACTGCTCCAGACTCAGACGTCAGGGCTCAGAACGTCACTCCAGAGTCACTGCGGCTCCAGACTGCTCCAGGGCTCAGACGTCGCCGCTCCAGACGTCACTGCTCCAGACGTCGCGGCTCCAGACGCTCCAGACGTCGCAGCTCCGACGTCACGGCTCCAGACGTCGCCGCTCCAGACGTCACCGCTCCAGACGCAGGGCTCCAGACGTCGCCGCTCCAGCGTCATGCTCCAGAGACTGCTCAGACGTCAGGGCTCCAGACGTCACTGCTCCAGACGTCAGGGCTCCAGACGTCGCCGCTCCAGACGTCACTGCTCCAGACGTCGCGGCTCCAGACGTCGCCGCTCCAGACGTCAGGGCTCCAGACGTCGCGGCTACGACGACTGCCAGAGTCGTGGCTCCAGACGTCACTGCTCTCCAGACGTCGGACGTCAGGGCTTCAGACGTCGCGGCTCCAGACGTCACTGCTCCAGACGTCACTGCTCCAGCACTGCTCCAGATCAGACGTTCGGGCTCCAGACGTCACTGCTCCAGACGTCAGGGCTCCAGACGTCGCTGACTCACTGCTCAGACGTCAGGGCTTCAGAACATCGCGGCTCCAGACGTCGGGGCTCCAGATGTCGCTGCTCCAGAGTAGCCGCTCCAGACGGCTCCAGACGGCTCCAGACGTCACTGCTCCACGTCACGTCACGTGGCTCAGACGTCACTCCAGTCACGTGCTCCAGACGTCACCGCTCCAGAGTCGGGCTCCAGACGTCACTGCTCCAGACGTCGGGCTCCAGACGTCACTGCTCCAGACGTCACGCTCCAGACGTCGTGGCTCCAGACGTCACTGCTCCAGAGTCACTGCTCCATACGTCAGCTCCAGACGTCACGGCTCCAGCGTCACTGCTCCAGACGTCATGCCCAGACGTCACTGCTCCAGACGTCACTGCTCCAGACGTCGCGGCTCCAGACGTCTGCTCCAGCGCTCCAGACGTCCACGCTCCAGGTCACTCCAGACGTCACTGCTCCAGACGTCGGGGCTCCAGACGTCACTGCTCCAGACGTCAGGGCTTCAGACATCGCGGCTCCAGACGTCGGGGCTCCAGATGTCCATGGAGGAAAGAGAGGATGGAGGACAGAGAGGATGGAGCTGCTCCTGACGTCTCCGCTCCAGACGTCGCCGCTCCAGACGTCGCCGCTCCAGACGTCGCCGCTCCAGACGTCGGGGCTCCAGACGTCACTGCTCAAGACGTCGCTGCTCCAGACGTCTCCGCTCCAGACGTCGCTGCTCCAGACGTCACTGCTCCAGCCATCGCGGCTCCAGCCATCGCCGCTCCAGACGTCACTGCTCCAGACGTCACTGCTCCAGACGTCGCGGCTCCAGACGTCACTGCTCCAGACGTCAGGGCTCCAGCCATCGTGGCTCCAGCCATCGCCGCTCCAGACGTCACTGCTCCAGACGTCACTGCTCCAGACGTCGCGGCTCCAGACGTCACCGCTCCAGACGTCGCTGCTCCAGACGTCACTGCTCCAGACGTCAGGGCTCCAGCCATCGTGGCTCCAGCCATGTGGCCTCCAGACGTCAGGGCTCCAGACGTCGCGGCTCCAGACGTCGCCGCTCCAGACGTCACTGCTCCAGACGTCAGGGCTCCAGACGTCACTGCTCCAGACGTCAGGGCTTCAGACGTCGCCGCTCCAGACGTCACTGCTCCAGACGTCGCGGCTCCAGACGTCGCCGCTCCAGACGTCAGGGCTCCAGACGTCGGGCACTGCTCGTCGCCGCTCCAGACGTCACCGCTCCAGACGTCGGGGCTCCAGACGTCACTGCCCAGACGTCCAGGGCTCCAGACGCTCCAGGGCTCCAGACGTCACGCTCCAGACGTCAGGGCTTCAGACGTCGCCGCTCCAGACGTCAATGCTCAGACGTCGCGGCTCCAGACGTCGTCGCTCCAGACGTCAGGGCTCCAGACGTCGCGGCTCCAGACGCTCCTGCTCCAGCGTCGTGGCTCCAGACGTCACTGCTCCAGACGTCATGCTCCAGGTCAGTCACTGCTCCAGACGTCACTGCTCAGACGCTCCAGACGTCAGACGTCACTGTCCAGACGTCGGGGCTCCAGACGTCACGCTCCAGACGTCAGGGCTCCAGACATCGCGGCTCCAGACGTCGGGCTCCAGATGTCGCGGCTCCAGACGCTCCAGACTCCACGCTCCAGACGTCCGTGGCTCCAGACGTCACTGCTCAGCAGACCGCTCCAGACGTCTGCTCCAGACGTTCACTGCTCCAGTGCTCCAGACGTCACTGCTCCAGACGTCACCGCTCCACGACGCTCAGACGTCGGCTCCAGACTGCTCCAGATCCAGTGCTCCAGACGTCACTCCAGACGTCTCCAGACGTCATGCTCCAGACGTCAGACGTCTCCAGACTCGGGCTCCAGACGTCGGCTCCAGACGTCACTGCTCCACTGCTCCAGACGGCTCAGACACGGCTCCAGACGTCACTGCTCCAGACGTCACCGCTCAGACGTCCGCTCCAGACGTCACCGATCCAGACGTCACCGCCCAGAGTCACCGCTCAGACGACTGTCCGCGTCGTGGCTCCAGACGTCCACTGCTCCAGACGTCACGCTCCAGACGTCGTGCTCCAGACGTCAGCTCCAGACGTCACTGCTCCGTGGCTCCAGACGTCACTGCTCCAGACGTCCAGGGCTTCAGACATCGCGGCTCCAGACGTCGGGGCTCCAGATGTCGCGCTCCAGGTCAGACGTCGCTGGCTCCAGACGTCACTGCTCCAGACGTCCGTTGGCTGGCTCGTCACCGGACAGTCCAGACGTCACTGCTCCAGACGTCGGCTCCAGACGTCACCGCTCCAGACGTCACGGCTCCAGACTCCAGACGTCCAGACGTCGACCGCGGCTCCAGACGTCAGGGCTCCAGACGTCACCGCTCCAGACGTCGCCGCTCCAGACGTCGGGCTCAGACGTCGGGGCTCCAGACAGGTCACCGCTCCAGACGTCGCGGCTCCGAACGGTCCAGGTCAACGCTCCAGACGTCGCCGCTCCAGACGTCGTGGCTCCAGACGTCGGGGCTCCAGAATCACCGCTCCAAGTCGCCGCTCCAGACGTCGCTCCAGACTCGCCGCTCCAGACTGTCGCCGCTCCAGACGTCTCCAGACGTCGGGGCTTCCAGACGCACTGCTCCAGACGTCGCCGCTCCAGACGTCGTGGGTCCAGACGTCACTGTCCAGACGTCGCGGCTCCAGACGTCACCGCTCCAGACGTCACTGCTCCAGACGTCACTGCTCCAGACGTCATCAGGGCTCCAGCCCGCTTCCAGCCATCGCGCTCCAGACGTCAGGGCTCAGACGTCGCGCTCCAGACGTCGCCGCTCCAGACGTCAGCTCCAGACGTCAGGGCTCCAGACGTCAGGGCTCCAGACGTCACGGCTCCAGACGTCACTGCCCAGACGTCCAGGGCTCCAGACGTCAGGGCTCCAGACGTCGCGGTCCAGACGTCACTGACTCCAGACGTCAGGGCTCCAGACGTCACTGCTCCAGACGTCACTGCTCCAGACGTCACTGCTCCAGACGTCAGGGCTCCAGACGTCACTGCTCCAGACGTCAGGGCTTCAGACGTCGCCGCTCCAGACGTCACTGCTCCAGACGTCGCGGCTCCAGACGTCGCCGCTCCAGACGTCAGGGCTCCAGACGTCGCGGCTCCAGACGTCACTGCTCCAGACGCTCCAGTCACGCTCCAGACGTCACTGCTCCAGACGTCACTCACGCTCCAGACGTCACTGCCTCCAGACGTCACTGCTCCAGACTGTCCAGACGTCAGGGTCAGACGTCGCTCCGGCTCACGTCACTGCTCCAGACGTCGCGGCTCCAGACGTCGCCGCTCCAGACGTCAGGGCTCCAGACGTCGCGGCTCCAGACGTCACTGCTCCAGACGTCGCCGCTCCAGACGTCACCGCTCCAGACGTCAGGGCTCCAGACGTCGCGGCTCCAGACGTCACTGCTCCAGACGTCACTGCTCCAGACGTCAGGGCTCCAGACGTCACTGCTCCAGACGTCAGGGCTTCAGACGTCGCCGCTCCAGACGTCACTGCTCCAGACGTCGCGGCTCCAGACGTCGCCGTCCAGCGTCAGGGCTCCAGACGTCGCGGCTCCAGACGTCAGGGCTCAGAGGCTCCAGACGTCACGCTCCAGACGTCACTGCTCCAGACGTCAGGGCTTCAGACGTCGGGTGCTCCAGACGTCACTGCTCCAGACGTCACTGCTCCAGACGTCACTGCTCCAGACGTAGCTCCAGTGGGGCTCCAGACGTCACTGCTCCAGCTCAGGGCTCAGACGTCGCGGCTCCAGACGTACTGCTCCAGACGTCAGGGCTTCAGACATCGCGGCTCCAGACGTCGGGGCTCCAGATGTCGAGGCTCCAGACGCGCCGCTCCAGACGTCACTGCTCCAGACGTCGTGGCTCCAGACGTCACTGCTCCAGACGCTCAGACCGCTCCAGACGTCGTGGCTCCAGTCACTGCTCACTCACCGCTCCACGTCGCTCCACGACGTCACGTGCTCCAGACGCTCACGTGGCTCCAGACGTCGGGGCTCCAGACGTCACTGCTCCAGACGTCCGCTCCAGACGTCGTGGCTCCAGACGTCCACGGCTCCAGTCACGTCACGCTCCAGACGTCCACTGCTCGTCACCGCTCACTGCTCCAGACGTCACTGCTCCAGACGTCACTGCTCCAGACGTCACTGCTCCAGACGTCGGCTCCATCCACTGCTCCAGACGTCACTGCTCCAGACGTCCAGGGCTTCAGACGTCGTGGGCTCCAGACGTCCAGACTGCTCCAGACGTCACTGCTCCAGAGACGTCAGGGCTCCAGACGTCACTGCTCCAGACGTCACCGCTCCAGACGTGGCACTCAGCTCCAGACTCAGACAGTCACCGCTCCAGACGTCACTGCTCCAGACGTCGTGGCTCCAGACGGGCTCCAGACTGCTCCAGACGTCACCGCTCCAGACGTCGTTGCTCCAGACGTCACTGCTCCAGACGTCACTGCTCCAGACGTCACTGCTCCAGACGTCGGGGCTCCAGACGTCACTGCTCCAGACGTCAGGGCTTCAGACATCGCGGCTCCAGACGTCGGGGCTCCAGATGTCCATGGAGGAAAGAGAGGATGGAGGACAGAGAGGATGGAGCTGCTCCTGACGTCTCCGCTCCAGACGTCGCCGCTCCAGACGTCGGGGCTCCAGCTGCGCCGCTCTAGACGTCGCCGCTCGAGACGTCGGGGCTCCAGCTGCGCCGCTCCAGACGTCGCCGCTCCAGACGTCGGGGCTCCAGCTGCGCCGCTCCAGATGTCACGGCTCCAGACGTCGGGGCTCCAGAAGTCGCTGCTCCTGACGTCTCCGCTCCAGACGTCGCCGCTCCAGACGTCGCCGCTCCAGACGTCGGGGCTCCAGACGTCACTGCTCCAGACGTCGCTGCTCCAGACGTCGCTGCTCCAGCTCAGACGTCAATGCGCTCCAGCCATCAGCGGCTCCAGCCATCGCCGACCTCCAGACGTCACTGCTCCAGACTCCTGCTCCAGGGGCTCCAGACGTCACTGCTCCAGACGTCGCGTCGCCGCTCCAGACGCTCCAGACGTCGACGGGCTCCAGACGTCACTGCTCCAGACGTCGACGTGCTCCAGACGTCGCCGCTCCAGACGTCACTGCTCCAGAGTCACTGCTCCAGACGTCCACGCTCCAGACGTGCTCCAGACGTCACTGCTCCAGACGTCAGGGTCCAGACGTCGCTGCTCAGACGTCACTGCTCCAGACGTCAGGGCTCCAGACGCACTCCAGACGTCAGACGCTCCAGACGTCACTGCTCCAGACGTCATCAGACGTGGCCAGCTCCAGACGTCACCGCTCCAGACGTCACCGCTCCAGACGTCACTGCTCCAGACGTCGTGGCTCCAGACGTCACTGCTCCAGACGTCACCGCTCCAGACGTCGTTGCTCCAGACGTCACTGCTCCAGACGTCACAGCTCCAGACGTCACTGCTCCAGACGTCGGGGCTCCAGACGTCACTGCTCCAGACGTCAGGGCTTCAGACATCGCGGCTCCAGACGTCGGGGCTCCAGATGTCCATGGAGGAAAGAGAGGATGGAGGACAGAGAGGATGGAGCTGCCTGACGTCTCCGCTCCAGACGCCTCCAGACGTCGGGGCTCCAGCTGCGCCGCTCTAGACGTCGCCGCTCGAGACGTCGCGGCTCCAGCTGCGCGCTCCAGACGTCGCCGCTCCAGACGTCGGGGCTCCAGCTGCGCACTGCTCCAGACGTCCGGCTCCAGACGTCGGGGCTCCAGACGTCGGTGCTCCTGACGTCTCGACTCCAGACGTCGCGCTCCAGACGTCGCCGCTCCAGACGTGCTCCAGACGTCACTGCTACAGACGTCGCTCCAGACGTCACTGCTCCAGACGTCGGCTCCAGACTGCTCAGACGTGGCTCCAGACGTCACGGCTCCAGACGTCCGTCGACCGCTCCAGACGTCACTGCTCCGACGCTCCAGGACGTCGCGCTCCAGAGTCACTGCTCCAGACGTCAGGGCTCCAGCCATCGTGCTCCAGAGTCGTCCGCTCCAGACGTCACGCTCCAGACGCTCCGTCCAGGGCTCAGTCAGCCATCGTGGCTCCAGCCATCGGGCTCCAGACGTCAGGGCTCCAGACGTCGCGCTCCAGACGTCGCCGCTCCAGACGTCACTGCTCCAGACGTCAGGGCTCCAGACGCGCTCCAGACGTCCACGCTCCAGACGTCGTCACTGCTCCAGTCACGTCACTGCTCCAGACGCTCCAGACGCTCAGACGCTCCAGAACTGCTCCAGACGTCAGGGCTCCAGACGTCCAGGGCTCCAGACGCTCGTCACTGCGGCTCCAGACGCTCCAGCGCCGCTCCAGACTGCTCCAGACGTCACTGCGGCTCCAGACGTGCTCCAGACTGTCCACTGCTCCAGACGTCAGGGCTCCAGACGGCTCCAGACGTCCAGACTGCTCCAGACGTCGCCGCTCCAGACGGCTCAGACGTGCTCCAGACGTCAGGGCTCGCCGCTCCAGACGTCACTGCTCCAGTCACTCCAGACGACGGCTCCGACGTCCATGCTTCCAGGACGTCACTCAGACGTCACTCCAGACGTCACTGCTGTCACTGCTCCAGACGTCAGGGCTCCAGACGTCACTGCTCCAGAGTCAGACGGCTCCAGACGTCGCTCCAGACGACTGCTCCAGACGTCACTGCTCCAGACGCTCCAGACGTCACTGCTCCAGAGTCGTACGCTCCAGACGTCACTGCTCCAGACGTCGCGGCTCCAGACGTCAGACTGCTCCAGACGTCCGACGTCAGGGCTCCAGACGTCATGCTCCAGACGTCAGGGCTCCAGACGTCACTGCTCCAGACGCTCAGACGGCTCCACGACGGCTCCAGACGTCACTGCTCCAGACAGGGCTCCAGACGGCTCCAGACAGGGCTCACTGCGTCCAGACGTCAGGGCTGCTCAGACGCTCGCCGCTCCAGACGTCACTGCTCCAGACGTCGCGGCTCCAGACGTCGCCGCTCCAGACGTCAGGGCTCCAGACGTCGCGGCTCCAGACGTCACTGCTCCAGACGTCGTGGCTCCAGACGTCACTGCTCCAGACGTCACTGCTCCAGACGTCAGGGCTTCAGACGTCGCGGCTCCAGACGTCACTGCTCCAGACGTCACTGCTCCAGACGTCAGGGCTTCAGACGTCGCGGCTCCAGACGTCACTGCTCCAGACGTCACTGCTCCAGACGTCACTGCTCCAGACGTCGGGGCTCCAGACGTCACTGCTCCAGACGTCAGGGCTTCAGACGTCGCGGCTCCAGACGTCACTGCTCCAGACGTCAGGGCTTCAGACATCGCGGCTCCAGACGTCGGGGCTCCAGATGTCGCGGCTCCAGACGTCGCCGCTCCAGACGTCACTGCTCCAGACGTCGTGGCTCCAGACGTCACTGCTCCAGACGTCACCGCTCCAGACGTCGTGGCTCCAGACGTCACTGCTCCAGACGTCGTGGCTCCAGACGTCACTGCTCCAGACGTCACCGCTCCAGACGTCGTGGCTCCAGACGTCACCGCTCCAGACGTCGGGGCTCCAGACGTCACTGCTCCAGACGTCGTGGCTCCAGACGTCACTGCTCCAGACGTCACCGCTCCAGACGTCGTGGCTCCAGACGTCACTGCTCCAGACGTCACTGCTCCAGACGTCACCGCTCCAGACGTCACGGCTCCAGACGTCACTGCTCCAGACGTCACTGCTCCAGACGTCACTGCTCCAGACGTCGCGGCTCCAGACGTCACTGCTCCAGACGTCACTGCTCCAGACGTCAGGGCTTCAGACGTCGTGGCTCCAGACGTCACTGCTCCAGACGTCACTGCTCCAGACGTCAGGGCTTCAGACGTCACTGCTCCAGACGTCGCCGCTCCAGACGTCACGCTCCAGACGTCCACCGCTCCAGACGTCACCGCTCCAGACGTCACCGCTCCAGACGTCCACGGCTCCAGACGTCGCTCCAGACGTCACTGCTCCAGACGTCACCGCTCCAGACGTCGTGGCTCCAGACGTCACTGCTCCAGACGTCACTGCTCCAGACGTCACTGCTCCAGACGTCGGGGCTCCAGACGTCACTGCTCCAGACGTCAGGGCTTCAGACATCGCGGCTCCAGACGTCGGGGCTCCAGATGTCGCGGCTCCAGACGTCGCCGCTCCAGACGTCACTGCTCCAGACGTCGTGGCTCCAGACGTCACTGCTCCAGACGTCACCGCTCCAGACGTCGTGGCTCCAGACGTCACTGCTCCAGACGTCACCGCTCCAGACGTCGTGGCTCCAGACGTCACCGCTCCAGACGTCACTGCTCCAGACGTCGCGCCTCCAGACGTCACCGCTCCAGACGTCGCGGCTCCAGACGTAGCGGCTCCAGACGTCGCCGCTCCAGACGTCACCGCTCCAGACGTCGCGGCTCCAGACGTAGCGGCTCCAGACGTCACCGCTCCAGACGTCGCCGCTCCAGACGTCGTGGCTCCAGACGTCGGGGCTCCAGACATCACCGCTCCAGACGTCGCCGCTCCAGACGTCACTGCTCCAGACGTCGCCGCTCCAGACGTCACCGCTCCAGACGTCACTGCTCCAGACGTCACTGCTCCAGACGTCACTGCTCCAGACGTCGGGGTTCCAGACGTCACTGCTCCAGACGTCGCCGCTCCAGACGTCGTGGCTCCAGACGTCACTGCTCCAGACGTCACTGCTCCAGACGTCGGGGTTCCAGACGTCACTGCTCCAGACGTCGCCGCTCCAGACGTCCAGACGTCACTGCTCCAGACGTCACTGCTCCAGACGTCACTGCTCCAGACGTCGGGGTTCCAGACGTCGCGGCTCTAGACGTTGCCGCTCCAGACGTCGCTGCTCCAGACGTCACTGTTCCAGACGTCATCGCTCCAGACGTTGCGGCTCCAGACGTTGCGGCTCCAGACGTAGCCCCAGAACGACCGACGTCACAGAGATTCTGCTTCTGTCACAGTCGACGTCAGTGAATAAATCGTTGGTTTTTACTGACGTCTCAACAGCTTCGCTGCTCTTTCTGAATTGGGGTTGCAGGAACCTCTCCAGTTTCCTAGAACAGGTGAGCTGAGCCTGAAAGATGGAGTCAGAGGCCTCCCTCACTTTGGAAAGTTTAAAAGAGGCTGTCCGTTCCTTGAAATCTCACTTGGCGGGAGAAAAGAGAGCTGGAGGCGTTAATTTCATGGGTTAGGTCTTAAATTGAGCTCTGCAGTTTTTTTTTTTTTCCCTGAGTAGATTAAAAGAAGGTCTGGCTGTCCTCAGGTAAGGCGGCTCTCTCTCCACCCTCTGACTCATCACTTATTGATTAATTCCACCGCTTCTTGACCCCCCATAACCCCTCCGACGCTTACGGCCCCTGCGGTTTTTAAGAGCTAAACGTGTTTACAGACAGAAGTGAAGTACATAGGGCCGACTTTGGGGTGGGGGGAGATCAGAGCCTGGAGAACAACAACAAGCCTGTGATGTGGATCCCCCCCGGCACGTTTGTGGAAAGCATACAGCTAGAGGATTATCTCCATCCTGAGGCTGAAATGGATTTCATTACTCCAGTTTGAGTGTGGGCCGGCTTCAGAAATCTGTGGAAAACGGCAGAAATGGCGCTGCCATCGTCAACGCAATCAGATATCAGACATTTACTAATGAGATCTCGACACACTGGCGAGGACTGGTCCTCCAAATACAGATGTGGGACCAGAGCTACAGCAGGTAGCTCACCTTCAGTGTGGTGATATTATTTAGCCAGAAACACCAGGATGAGGGTGTCACGATTTTATCAATTCTGTGATATATATCAATATTTTATCGAGTATCGACTTTTCAGCAGCAGGTATCGATATTCTAAGCTTCTTTCAAAACCTCTATGTCCCACCTTTAAACAGAAGAGGCTCCAGGATGGAACCCTGGGGAACTTTATGTCGTTTTTATCTTGTTTGAAGACCCCCTGTTTTTGCAGTGCAGGAACCGGTTCTGGATTCCCAACCCTACCTGCAGGTGGTCATGTTGGGTCACACTGACCCGTTTTAACAGCTAAAACAGCCTGGAGTCAAACTGACCGCTGAGGAAGACCAATGTGTGCAATATGTGTTCAGCATGTTGAAAAGAGATTTATGCTTTTATCAGTTGACTCCATCCAATTCTAAAAAGTCATGAAATATACAGCAAATTTTTATTTTATTTTATTTTTTAAATAAGCATTGAATTGAGTCAAACTGACCCCAAGGACGATAGGAGGGTTAACTGGTGCACTGATGTGAACTCATACGTTTAAAAACTCTGACGTGTCAAATGTCTTAGTGGTTAGACACAGTAGTTCACTGGTGTTGAGCAAAGTTCAAAAATAATCAAACGGCCCATCATGTAGGAAAATCTAACGGTGTTTAACAAATAGTCTGAATAGTGGGGAAAATGTCTCCTCCACTAGATAACTTGTGAGAAAGCCGTCAGCATTAAGTAGAACGTTTCTAACTGGTGCATCAAGTGGGCGTTTTGGACCTCACTGGACTGGGAGAAAAGACTCTGAACCAAACTAGTTATTAGTAATAAACAGGTTTCTACCCTCAAGTGACAGAATTATCATCTGATTTTTTTTCACAAGTGAACATTTCTCACTCCTAGAAGACAAGTGCAGATACAGTGATCCCTCGCCAATTAGCGCTTTAAGTTCCGCAGTTTTAGTTATTCGCGGATTTTTAAGATTTTTATTTTATTTTATTTATTTTATTTAAGATTTTTAGTTTTAATATAATAAAAAAATCAAGAAAAAATTGCAGAAACATAACAGGATGTTTTGTGCGTTCTCTCGCAGCGAAGAAATATTGTGAGCCAGCCTGGTCTCTTTAAGAAGGTGGCCTTATGGGTAATGGTGTGGCCTTATGGGTAATGTAGTGTGTGCATCGGGACGGCAGAACGAAAACGGGGTTAGATGAAAAGGGATAAGGGATCACTGTATTTGTCACAAGTTAATTAGAAAACAGAACCCTATATTATCTAGTTAACATGTCTTTATCATTTAAAACAGACGAGATTAAATATCTAGGATTAAATATTTCCCCCAAATTGTCAGAATTAGTTGACCTTAACTACAATCCTCTAATAAAAACAGAAGGAAACCTTAAACGTTGGATGAATCTACCAATAAACCTAATAGGCAGAATCACCACAGTTAAAATGACCATCCTTCCTATGATCAACTATCTTTTCTTAATGATCCCAATTAAACCTCCAAGATCTTGGTTTAAATCTCTAGACTCTATAGTTTCGCAATATTATTGGAAAAACAAGAAGGCTAGAATTAAATTATCCACACTACAGAAATCCAAATCTAAAGGTGGTCTGGAAGCTCCAAACTACTCTTTTTATTTCCTTGCAAACAAAATCCAATATATTTAAAGTAAAGAAGTAGTAAAGTCTCTTATGTCCCTTCTTCTCAACAGCATCAGTGTCTCCAGTCCAGTCTGTTGTCCAGGTGAACACTGAGATCTTTATCCTTCTCCACCACCTCCACTTCTTCTCCATGATGGAGATACTGTTGGACCTGTTCCTGGTCCTCCTAAAAACCACAGTTGTCATGTTCTGGGGCAGCCATGGCAGCCATTTTGGATTTTTCTTTGTTCTGTGTTAAGTTGGCGTCTCTCTCTCTCTGTCTTTTATGTTCCCTGTTTTACTTTGAAGGTCTGTCTTGTCTCCGTTTCTACTGCTTTTCTTCCTTGTCATCCTGATTGTCTACACCTGCCTCTTGTTTGTCCCTCTGTCTATTTAAGTCCTGTCCCTCCTGTTCTGTTCGCTGGTTCTCTTGTGTCCCGTGAGTTTCTCTACTTGTTTTTTGGATATGTTTGCTTCCTGCCTGTCACCCTGATCATTGTCCTGATTTTTCCTGCTGTCATTTTCTGGATTACCCTTGTTGGATTTTGAGTTAAGTTTGTACTTTATTTTTATTTTTTTGTGAATAAATTCTTTTTTTGTGAACTCCTGCAATTGGGTCCCTTCAGTTTCAAAAACCTGACAACAATCATCTCTTTTGTCTCGTTGACATGAAAGATGAGATGATTGTCTCCACACCAGCCACAATGCGGTCCAGCAGTTCTCTGTCCTCAGTCTCTGGTCCTCCGCAACTGCAGAGTCCTCTCAGTGTTTCTGCAGATGTCTGGACTGAAGATCAGTGGTCCGAGTCCAGTCCCCTGTGGTTCTCCTGAGCTGCTGACCACCTGACCATTCAAGCTGTGATCTGTTAGTCAGGTAGTCAGTGGTCCAGGTGATGGTGGAGACATCCAGCTGTGGTCTGTCAGTCAGGTAGTCAGTGGTCCAGGTGATGGAGGAGACATCCAGCTGTGGTCTGTCAGTCAGGTAGTCAGTGGTCCAGGTGATGGAGGAGACATCCAGCTGTGGTCTGTTAGTCAGGTAGTCAGTGGTCCAGGTGATGGAGGAGACATCCAGCTGTGGTCTGTTAGTCAGGTAGTCAGTGGTCCAGGTGATGGAGGAGACATCCAGCTGTGGTCTGTTAGTCAGGTAGTCAGTGGTCCAGGTGATGGAGGAGACATCCAGCTGTGGTCTGTCAGTCAGGTAGTCAGTGGTCCAGGTGATGGAGGAGACATCCAGCTGTGGTCTGTCAGTCAGGTAGTCAGTGGTCCAGGTGATGGTGGAGACATCCAGCTGTGGTCTGTCAGTCAGGTAGTCAGTGGTCCAGGTGATGGAGGAGACATCCAGCTGTGGTCTGTCAGTCAGGTAGTCAGTGGTCCAGGTGATGGTGGAGACATCCAGCTGTGGTCTGTTAGTCAGGTAGTCAGTGGTCCAGGTGATGGTGGAGACATCCAGCTGTGGTCTGTGAGTCAGGTAGTCAGTGGTCCAGGTGATGGTGGAGACATCCAGCTGTGGTCTGTCAGTCAGGTAGTCAGTGGTCCAGGTGATGGAGGAGACATCCAGCTGTGGTCTGTCAGTCAGGTAGTCAGTGGTCCAGGTGATGGTGGAGACATCCAGCTGTGGTCTGTCAGTCAGGTAGTCAGTGGTCCAGGTGATGAAGACATCCAGCTGTGGTCTGTTAGTCAGGTAGTCAGTGGTCCAGGTGATGGAGGAGACATCCAGCTGTGGTCTGTCAGTCAGGTAGTCAGTGGTCCAGGTGATGGAGGAGACATCCAGCTGTGGTCTGTCAGTCAGGTAGTCAGTGGTCCAGGTGATGGAGGAGACATCCAGCTGTGGTCTGTTAGTCAGGTAGTCAGTGGTCCAGGTGATGGAGGAGACATCCAGCTGTGGTCTGTTAGTCAGGTAGTCAGTGGTCCAGGTGATGGAGGAGACATCCAGCTGTGGTCTGTCAGTCAGGTAGTCAGTGGTCCAGGTGATGGAGGAGACATCCAGCTGTGGTCTGTCAGTCAGGTAGTCAGTGGTCCAGGTGATGGTGGAGACATCCAGCTGTGGTCTGTCAGTCAGGTAGTCAGTGGTCCAGGTGATGGAGGAGACATCCAGCTGTGGTCTGTTAGTCAGGTAGTCAGTGGTCCAGGTGATGGTGGAGACATCCAGCTGTGGTCTGTCAGTCAGGTAGTCAGTGGTCCAGGTGATGGTGGAGACATCCAGCTGTGGTCTGTTAGTCAGGTAGTCAGTGGTCCAGGTGATGGTGGAGACATCCAGCTGTGGTCTGTCAGTCAGGTAGTCGGTGGTCCAGGTGATGGTGGAGACATCCAGCTGTGGTCTGTCAGTCAGGTAGTCGGTGGTCCAGGTGATGGTGGAGACATCCAGCTGTGGTCTGTCAGTCAGGTAGTCAGTGGTCCAGGTGATGGTGGAGACATCCAGCTGTGGTCTGTCAGTCAGGTAGTCAGTGGTCCAGGTGATGGTGGAGACATCCAGCTGTGGTCTGTTAGTCAGGTAGTCAGTGGTCCAGGTGATGGTGGAGACATCCAGCTGTGGTCTGTCAGTCAGGTAGTCAGTGGTCCAGGTGATGGTGGAGACATCCAGCTGTGGTCTGTCAGTCAGGTAGTCAGTGGTCCAGGTGATGGTGGAGACATCCAGCTGTGGTCTGTTAGTCAGGTAGTCAGTGGTCCAGGTGATGGTGGAGACATCCAGCTGTGGTCTGTTAGTCAGGTAGTCAGTGGTCCAGGTGATGGTGGAGACATCCAGCTGTGGTCTATTCGTCAGGTAGTCAGTGGTCCAGGTGATGGTGGAGACATCCAGCTGTGGTCTGTCAGTCAGGTAGTCAGTGGTCCAGGTGATGGAGGAGACATCCAGCTGTGGTCTGTCAGTCAGGTAGTCAGTGGTCCAGGTGATGGTGGAGACATCCAGCTGTGGTCTGTTAGTCAGGTAGTCAGTGGTCCAGGTGATGGTGGAGACATCCAGCTGTGGTCTGTCAGTCAGGTAGTCAGTGGTCCAGGTGATGGTGGAGACATCCAGCTGTGGTCTGTTCAGTCAGGTAGTCAGTGGTCCAGGTGATGGTGGAGACATCCAGCTGTGGTCTGTTCAGTCAGGTAGTCAGTGGTCCAGGTGATGGTGGAGACATCCAGCTGTGGTCTGTCAGTCAGGTAGTCAGTGGTCCAGGTGATGGAGGAGACATCCAGCTGTGGTCTGTTAGTCAGGTAGTCAGTGGTCCAGGTGATGGTGGAGACATCCAGCTGTGGTCTGTTAGTCAGGTAGTCAGTGGTCCAGGTGATGGAGGAGACATCCAACTGTGGTCTGTTTAGTCAGGTAGTCAGTGGTCCAGGTGATGGTGGAGACATCCAGCTGTGGTCTGTCAGTCAGGTAGTCAGTGGTCCAGGTGATGGTGGAGACATCCAGCTGTGGTCTGTTCAGTCAGGTAGTCAGTGGTCCAGGTGATGGTGGAGACATCCAGCTGTGGTCTGTTAGTCAGGTAGTCAGTGGTCCAGGTGATGGTGGAGACATCCAGCTGTGGTCTGTCAGTCAGGTAGTCAGTGGTCCAGGTGATGGTGGAGACATCCAGCTGTGGTCTGTTAGTCAGGTAGTCAGTGGTCCAGGTGATGGTGGAGACATCCAGCTGTGGTCTGTTCAGTCAGGTAGTCAGTGGTCCAGGTGATGGTGGAGACATCCAGCTGTGGTCTGTTAGTCAGGTAGTCAGTGGTCCAGGTGATGGTGGAGACATCCAGCTGTGGTCTGTTCAGTCAGGTAGTCAGTGGTCCAGGTGATGGAGGAGACATCCAGCTGTGGTCTGTTAGTCAGGTAGTCAGTGGTCCAGGTGATGGTGGAGACATCCAGCTGTGGTCTGTCAGTCAGGTAGTCAGTGGTCCAGGTGATGGAGGAGACATCCAGCTGTGGTCTGTCAGTCAGGTAGTCAGTGGTCCAGGTGATGGTGGAGACATCCAGCTGTGGTCTGTCAGTCAGGTAGTCAGTGGTCCAGGTGATGGTGGAGACATCCAGCTGTGGTCTGTCAGTCAGGTAGTCAGTGGTCCAGGTGATGGTGGAGACATCCAGCTGTGGTCTGTCAGTCAGGTAGTCAGTGGTCCAGGTGATGGTGGAGACATCCAGCTGTGGTCTGTTAGTCAGGTAGTCAGTGGTCCAGGTGATGGTGGAGACATCCAGCTGTGGTCTGTCAGTCAGGTAGTCAGTGGTCCAGGTGATGGTGGAGACATCCAGCTGTGGTCTGTTAGTCAGGTAGTCAGTGGTCCAGGTGATGGTGGAGACATCCAGCTGTGGTCTGTTTAGTCAGGTAGTCAGTGGTCCAGGTGATGGTGGAGACATCCAGCTGTGGTCTGTCAGTCAGGTAGTCAGTGGTCCAGGTGATGGTGGAGACATCCAGCTGTGGTCTGTTAGTCAGGTAGTCAGTGGTCCAGGTGATGGTGGAGACATCCAGCTGTGGTCTGTCAGTCAGGTAGTCAGTGGTCCAGGTGATGGTGGAGACATCCAGCTGTGGTCTGTTAGTCAGGTAGTCAGTGGTCCAGGTGATGGTGGAGACATCCAGCTGTGGTCTGTCAGTCAGGTAGTCAGTGGTCCAGGTGATGGTGGAGACATCCAGCTGTGGTCTGTTAGTCAGGTAGTCAGTGGTCCAGGTGATGGTGGAGACATCCAGCTGTGGTCTGTTAGTCAGGTAGTCAGTGGTCCAGGTGATGGTGGAGACATCCAGCTGTGGTCTGTTAGTCAGGTAGTCAGTGGTCCAGGTGATGGTGGAGACATCCAGCTGTGGTCTGTTCAGTCAGGTAGTCAGTGGTCCAGGTGATGGTGGAGACATCCAGCTGTGGTCTGTTTAGTCAGGTAGTCAGTGGTCCAGGTGATGGTGGAGACATCCAGCTGTGGTCTGTTCAGTCAGGTAGTCAGTGGTCCAGGTGATGGTGGAGACATCCAGCTGTGGTCTGTCAGTCAGGTAGTCAGTGGTCCAGGTGATGGTGGAGACATCCAGCTGTGGTCTGTTAGTCAGGTAGTCAGTGGTCCAGGTGATGGAGGAGACATCCAGCTGTGGTCTGTCAGTCAGGTAGTCAGTGGTCCAGGTGATGGTGGAGACATCCAGCTGTGGTCTGTCAGTCAGGTAGTCAGTGGTCCAGGTGATGGTGGAGACATCCAGCTGTGGTCTGTCAGTCAGGTAGTCAGTGGTCCAGGTGATGGAGGAGACATCCAGCTGTGGTCTGTCAGTCAGGTAGTCAGTGGTCCAGGTGATGGTGGAGACATCCAGCTGTGGTCTGTCAGTCAGGTAGTCAGTGGTCCAGGTGATGGTGGAGACATCCAGCTGTGGTCTGTTCAGTCAGGTAGTCAGTGGTCCAGGTGATGGTGGAGACATCCAGCTGTGGTCTGTCAGTCAGGTAGTCAGTGGTCCAGGTGATGGTGGAGACATCCAGCTGTGGTCTGTCAGTCAGGTAGTCAGTGGTCCAGGTGATGGAGACATCCAGCTGTGGTCTATTAGTCAGGTAGTCAGTGGTCCAGGTGATGGTGGAGACATCCAGCTGTGGTCTGTTAGTCAGGTAGTCAGTGGTCCAGGTGATGGTGGAGACATCCAGCTGTGGTCTGTTAGTCAGGTAGTCAGTGGTCCAGGTGATGGTGGAGACATCCAGCTGTGGTCTGTTCAGTCAGGTAGTCAGTGGTCCAGGTGATGGAGAAAGCATCCAGCTGTGGCCTGTCAGTCAGGTAGTCAGTGGTCCAGGTGATGGTGGAGACATCCAGCTGTGGTCTGTCAGTCAGGTAGTCAGTGGTCCAGGTGATGGTGGAGACATCCAGCTGTGGTCTGTCAGTCAGGTAGTCAGTGGTCCAGGTGATGGAGGAGACATCCAGCTGTGGTCTGTCAGTCAGGTAGTCAGTGGTCCAGGTGATGGTGGAGACATCCAGCTGTGGTCTGTCAGTCAGGTAGTCAGTGGTCCAGGTGATGGTGGAGACATCCAGCTGTGGTCTGTCAGTCAGGTAGTCAGTGGTCCAGGTGATGGTGGAGACATCCAGCTGTGGTCTGTCAGTCAGGTAGTCAGTGGTCCAGGTGATGGTGGAGACATCCAGCTGTGGTCTGTTAGTCAGGTAGTCAGTGGTCCAGGTGATGGTGGAGACATCCAGCTGTGGTCTGTTAGTCAGGTAGTCAGTGGTCCAGGTGATGGTGGAGACATCCAGCTGTGGTCTGTTAGTCAGGTAGTCAGTGGTCCAGGTGATGGAGGAGACATCCAGCTGTGGTCTGTTAGTCAGGTAGTCAGTGGTCCAGGTGATGGTGGAGACATCCAGCTGTGGTCTGTTAGTCAGGTAGTCAGTGGTCCAGGTGATGGAGGAGACATCCAGCTGTGGTCTGTTAGTCAGGTAGTCAGTGGTCCAGGTGATGGTGGAGACATCCAGCTGTGGTCTGTCAGTCAGGTAGTCAGTGGTCCAGGTGATGGTGGAGACATCCAGCTGTGGTCTGTTAGTCAGGTAGTCAGTGGTCCAGGTGATGGTGGAGACATCCAGCTGTGGTCTGTTAGTCAGGTAGTCAGTGGTCCAGGTGATGGTGGAGACATCCAGCTGTGGTCTGTCAGTCAGGTAGTCAGTGGTCCAGGTGATGGTGGAGACATCCAGCTGTGGTCTGTTAGTCAGGTAGTCAGTGGTCCAGGTGATGGTGGAGACATCCAGCTGTGGTCTGTCAGTCAGGTAGTCAGTGGTCCAGGTGATGGTGGAGACATCCAGCTGTGGTCTGTCAGTCAGGTAGTCAGTGGTCCAGGTGATGGAGGAGACATCCAGCTGTGGTCTGTTAGTCAGGTAGTCAGTGGTCCAGGTGATGGTGGAGACATCCAGCTGTGGTCTGTTAGTCAGGTAGTCAGTGGTCCAGGTGATGGTGGAGACATCCAGCTGTGGTCTGTCAGTCAGGTAGTCAGTGGTCCAGGGAGACATCCAGCTGTGGTCTGTTAGTCAGGTAGTCAGTGGTCCAGGTGATGGTGGAGACATCCAGCTGTGGTCTGTTAGTCAGGTAGTCAGTGGTCCAGGTGATGGTGGGAGACATCCAGCTGTGGTCTGTTAGTCAGGTAGTCAGTGGTCCAGGTGATGGAGGAGACATCCAGCTGTGGTCTGTTCAGTCAGGTAGTCAGTGGTCCAGGTGATGGTGGAGACATCCAGCTGTGGTCTGTTCAGTCAGGTAGTCAGTGGTCCAGGTGATGGTGGAGACATCCAGCTGTGGTCTGTCAGTAAGGTAGTCAGTGGTCCAGGTGATGGTGGAGACATCCAGCTGTGGTCTGTTCAGTCAGGTAGTCAGTGGTCCAGGTGATGGTGGAGACATCCAGCTGTGGTCTGTCAGTCAGGTAGTCAGTGGTCCAGGTGATGGAGGAGACATCCAGCTGTGGTCTGTCAGTCAGGTAGTCAGTGGTCCAGGTGATGGTGGAGACATCCAGCTGTGGTCTGTTAGTCAGGTAGTCAGTGGTCCAGGTGATGGTGGAGACATCCAGCTGTGGTCTGTCAGTCAGGTAGTCAGTGGTCCAGGTGATGGAGGAGACATCCAGCTGTGGTCTGTTCAGTCAGGTAGTCAGTGGTCCAGGTGATGGTGGAGACATCCAGCTGTGGTCTGTCAGTCAGGTAGTCAGTGGTCCAGGTGATGGTGGAGACATCCAGCTGTGGTCTGTCAGTCAGGTAGTCAGTGGTCCAGGTGATGGTGGAGACATCCAGCTGTGGTCTGTCAGTCAGGTAGTCAGTGGTCCAGGTGATGGTGGAGACATCCAGCTGTGGTCTGTTAGTCAGGTAGTCAGTGGTCCAGGTGATGGAGGAGACATCCAGCTGTGGTCTGTCAGTCAGGTAGTCAGTGGTCCAGGTGATGGAGGAGACATCCAGCTGTGGTCTGTTAGTCAGGTAGTCAGTGGTCCAGGTGATGGTGGAGACATCCAGCTGTGGTCTGTTAGTCAGGTAGTCAGTCAGTGGTCCAGGTGATGGTGGAGACATCCAGCTGTGGTCTGTTAGTCAGGTAGTCAGTGGTCCAGGTGATGGTGGAGACATCCAGCTGTGGTCTGTTAGTCAGGTAGTCAGTGGTCCAGGTGATGGTGGAGACATCCAGCTGTGGTCTGTCAGTCAGGTAGTCAGTGGTCCAGGTGATGGAGGAGACATCCAGCTGTGGTCTGTTAGTCAGGTAGTCAGTGGTCCAGGTGATGGTGGAGACATCCAGCTGTGGTCTGTTAGTCAGGTAGTCAGTGGTCCAGGTGATGGAGGAGACATCCAGCTGTGGTCTGTTAGTCAGGTAGTCAGTGGTCCAGGTGATGGTGGAGACATCCAGCTGTGGTCTGTCAGTCAGGTAGTCAGTGGTCCAGGTGATGGTGGAGACATCCAGCTGTGGTCTGTTAGTCAGTCAGGTAGTCAGTGGTCCAGGTGATGGTGGAGACATCCAGCTGTGGTCTGTTAGTCAGGTAGTCAGTGGTCCAGGTGATGGTGGAGACATCCAGCTGTGGTCTGTTTCAGTCAGGTAGTCAGTGGTCCAGGTGATGGTGGAGACATCCAGCTGTGGTCTGTTTAGTCAGGTAGTCAGTGGTCCAGGTGATGGTGGAGACATCCAGCTGTGGTCTGTTAGTCAGGTAGTCAGTGGTCCAGGTGATGGTGGAGACATCCAGCTGTGGTCTGTTAGTCAGGTAGTCAGTGGTCCAGGTGATGGTGGAGACATCCAGCTGTGGTCTGTCAGTCAGGTAGTCAGTGGTCCAGGTGATGGTGGAGACATCCAGCTGTGGTCTGTTAGTCAGGTAGTCAGTGGTCCAGGTGATGGTGGAGACATCCAGCTGTGGTCTGTCAGTCAGGTAGTCAGTGGTCCAGGTGATGGGTGGAGACATCCAGCTGTGGTCTGTTAGTCAGGTAGTCAGTGGTCCAGGTGATGGTGGAGACATCCAGCTGTGGTCTGTTAGTCAGGTAGTCAGTGGTCCAGGTGATGGTGGAGACATCCAGCTGTGGTCTGTTCAGTCAGGTAGTCAGTGGTCCAGGTGATGGTGGAGACATCCAGCTGTGGTCTGTTAGTCAGGTAGTCAGTGGTCCAGGTGATGGTGGAGACATCCAGCTGTGGTCTGTTCAGTCAGGTAGTCAGTGGTCCAGGTGATGGTGGAGACATCCAGCTGTGGTCTGTTAGTCAGGTAGTCAGTGGTCCAGGTGATGGAGGAGACATCCAGCTGTGGTCTGTTAGTCAGGTAGTCAGTGGTCCAGGTGATGGTGGAGACATCCAGCTGTGGTCTGTCAGTCAGGTAGTCAGTGGTCCAGGTGATGGTGGAGACATCCAGCTGTGGTCTGTCAGTCAGGTAGTCAGTGGTCCAGGTGATGGTGGAGACATCCAGCTGTGGTCTGTTAGTCAGGTAGTCAGTGGTCCAGGTGATGGTGGAGACATCCAGCTGTGGTCTGTTTAGTCAGGTAGTCAGTGGTCCAGGTGATGGTGGAGACATCCAGCTGTGGTCTGTTAGTCAGGTAGTCAGTGGTCCAGGTGATGGAGGAGACATCCAGCTGTGGTCTGTTCAGTCAGGTAGTCAGTGGTCCAGGTGATGGTGGAGACATCCAGCTGTGGTCTGTTAGTCAGGTAGTCAGTGGTCCAGGTGATGGTGGAGACATCCAGCTGTGGTCTGTTCAGTCAGGTAGTCAGTGGTCCAGGTGATGGTGGAGACATCCAGCTGTGGTCTGTCAGTCAGGTAGTCAGTGGTCCAGGTGATGGTGGAGACATCCAGCTGTGGTCTGTTAGTCAGGTAGTCAGTGGTCCAGGTGATGGAGGAGACATCCAGCTGTGGTCTGTCAGTCAGGTAGTCAGTGGTCCAGGTGATGGTGGAGACATCCAGCTGTGGTCTGTTAGTCAGGTAGTCAGTGGTCCAGGTGATGGTGGAGACATCCAGCTGTGGTCTGTCAGTCAGGTAGTCAGTGGTCCAGGTGATGGTGGAGACATCCAGCTGTGGTCTGTTAGTCAGGTAGTCAGTGGTCCAGGTGATGGTGGAGACATCCAGCTGTGGTCTGTTAGTCAGGTAGTCAGTGGTCCAGGTGATGGTGGAGACATCCAGCTGTGGTCTGTTCAGTCAGGTAGTCAGTGGTCCAGGTGATGGTGGAGACATCCAGCTGTGGTCTGTTCAGTCAGGTAGTCAGTGTGGTCCAGGTGATGGTGGAGACATCCAGCTGTGGTCTGTTCAGTCAGGTAGTCAGTGGTCCAGGTGATGGAGGAGACATCCAGCTGTGGTCTGTTAGTCAGGTAGTCAGTGGTCCAGGTGATGGTGGAGACATCCAGCTGTGGTCTGTCAGTCAGGTAGTCAGTGGTCCAGGTGATGGTGGAGACATCCAGCTGTGGTCTGTTAGTCAGGTAGTCAGTGGTCCAGGTGATGGTGGAGACATCCAGCTGTGGTCTGTTAGTCAGGTAGTCAGTGGTCCAGGTGATGGTGGAGACATCCAGCTGTGGTCTGTTAGTCAGGTAGTCAGTGGTCCAGGTGATGGTGGAGACATCCAGCTGTGGTCTGTCAGTCAGGTAGTCAGTGGTCCAGGTGATGGTGGAGACATCCAGCTGTGGTCTGTCAGTCAGGTAGTCAGTGGTCCAGGTGATGGTGGAGACATCCAGCTGTGGTCTGTTAGTCAGGTAGTCAGTGGTCCAGGTGATGGTGGAGACATCCAGCTGTGGTCTGTCAGTCAGGTAGTCAGTGGTCCAGGTGATGGAGGAGACATCCAGCTGTGGTCTGTCAGTCAGGTAGTCAGTGGTCCAGGTGATGGTGGAGACATCCAGCTGTGGTCTGTCAGTCAGGTAGTCAGTGGTCCAGGTGATGGTGGAGACATCCAGCTGTGGTCTGTTAGTCAGGTAGTCAGTGGTCCAGGTGATGGAGGAGACATCCAGCTGTGGTCTGTCAGTCAGGTAGTCAGTGGTCCAGGTGATGGTGGAGACATCCAGCTGTGGTCTGTCAGTCAGGTAGTCAGTGGTCCAGGTGATGGTGGAGACATCCAGCTGTGGTCTGTTAGTCAGGTAGTCAGTGGTCCAGGTGATGGAGGAGACATCCAGCTGTGGTCTGTGTCAGTCAGGTAGTCAGTGGTCCAGGTGATGGAGGAGACATCCAGCTGTGGTCTGTCAGTCAGGTAGTCAGTGGTCCAGGTGATGGTGGAGACATCCAGCTGTGGTCTGTTAGTCAGGTAGTCAGTGGTCCAGGTGATGGAGGAGACATCCAGCTGTGGTCTCTGTTAGTCAGGTAGTCAGTGGTCCAGGTGATGGAGGAGACATCCAGCTGTGGTCTGTTCAGTCAGGTAGTCAGTGGTCCAGGTGATGGTGGAGACATCCAGCTGTGGTCTGTTTCAGTCAGGTAGTCAGTGGTCCAGGTGATGGTGGAGACATCCAGCTGTGGTCTGTCAGTCAGGTAGTCAGTGGTCCAGGTGATGGAGGAGACATCCAGCTGTGGTCTGTGTCAGTCAGGTAGTCAGTGGTCCAGGTGATGGAGGAGACATCCAGCTGTGGTCTGTCAGTCAGGTAGTCAGTGGTCCAGGTGATGGTGGAGACATCCAGCTGTGGTCTGTCAGTCAGGTAGTCAGTGGTCCAGGTGATGGTGGAGACATCCAGCTGTGGTCTGTTAGTCAGGTAGTCAGTGGTCCAGGTGATGGTGGAGACATCCAGCTGTGGTCTGTTTAGTCAGGTAGTCAGTGGTCCAGGTGATGGTGGAGACATCCAGCTGTGGTCTGTCAGTCAGGTAGTCAGTGGTCCAGGTGATGGTGGAGACATCCAGCTGTGGTCTGTTAGTCAGGTAGTCAGTGGTCCAGGTGATGGTGGAGACATCCAGCTGTGGTCTGTTAGTCAGGTAGTCAGTGGTCCAGGTGATGGAGACATCCAGCTGTGGTCTGTTAGTCAGGTAGTCAGTGGTCCAGGTGATGGTGGAGACATCCAGCTGTGGTCTGTCAGTCAGGTAGTCAGGTGGTCCAGGTGATGGTGGAGACATCCAGCTGTGGTCTGTTAGTCAGGTAGTCAGTGGTCCAGGTGATGGTGGAGACATCCAGCTGTGGTCTGTGTCAGTCAGGTAGTCAGTGGTCCAGGTGATGGTGGAGACATCCAGCTGTGGTCTGTTAGTCAGGTAGTCAGTGGTCCAGGTGATGGTGGAGACATCCAGCTGTGGTCTGTTAGTCAGGTAGTCAGTGGTCCAGGTGATGGTGGAGACATCCAGCTGTGGTCTGTCAGTCAGGTAGTCAGTGGTCCAGGTGATGGTGGAGACATCCAGCTGTGGTCTGTTCAGTCAGGTAGTCAGTGGTCCAGGTGATGGTGGAGACATCCAGCTGTGGTCTGTCAGTCAGGTAGTCAGTGGTCCAGGTGATGGTGGAGACATCCAGCTGTGGTCTGTTAGTCAGGTAGTCAGTGGTCCAGGTGATGGTGGAGACATCCAGCTGTGGTCTGTGTCAGTCAGGTAGTCAGTGGTCCAGGTGATGGTGGAGACATCCAGCTGTGGTCTGTTAGTCAGGTAGTCAGTGGTCCAGGTGATGGTGGAGACATCCAGCTGTGGTCTGTTAGTCAGGTAGTCAGTGGTCCAGGTGATGGTGGAGACATCCAGCTGTGGTCTGTTAGTCAGGTAGTCAGTGGTCCAGGTGATGGTGGAGACATCCAGCTGTGGTCTGTCAGTCAGGTAGTCAGTGGTCCAGGTGATGGTGGAGACATCCAGCTGTGGTCTGTTCAGTCAGGTAGTCAGTGGTCCAGGTGATGGTGGAGACATCCAGCTGTGGTCTGTTAGTCAGGTAGTCAGTGGTCCAGTGGTCCA